>JAMPIV010015499.1:177500-427500 GCA_024509875.1 Oreohelix idahoensis
AGGGCGCCAGAAATGAGTGGGACAACCAGTGGCTCAATGAAATTGATGACTTTAATGACATCATCAACCCAGTTCTCTTGGAGCTGTGTGTGGAAATTATTGTTATCTTGATTGTACAAAGCAGAAAGACACAAATACATTCAATTTTTATTGTAAAACAATTCTGTAATAAAACAATGTGTGCAGGATAGAAACAGCAATGAGTGAATGGAACAGTGCTTAGACATTTTAAGTTAAAATAAAAAAAAAATGCTGAAAATGTATGATTTTTTTTTATATGTACAAGGAAGGATATTTATGATATTTTCCCTCCACTTGCCTGATCTGACCTGTGACTTTTCTTAGCATGTGTGTATCATTTGCTGGACGTTACAGAGTAAAAGTAAGACATTATTTTGTTAAAAATAGACATGAACTATGTCATCCATAAGGAAATGTAACAATTAACAAGCCAGAGTGCGAAAATGTGTAGATCTATTTTGTTGAAATGTGTAAGTAATTTTACTTTTTTTGTTTTATAGTTACCAAATACAATATAGCAATTAAATTACAACATAATATTACCGTAGCGGAACAAAGTTAAACTTATTAAAATATTGAGTAATCAGTGCTATAATATTGTCTACAATTTAAGTTCATTTCTAGCATTCTCTCATAAAACAAACAGGAAAGAACTAAATTGAAAAAGGGAGTTCGTTTCTTAACCGTAGTGCCTTTTTTCTTTAAATGAATATTTTGGATGTGTAATGTTGACTAGTGTGTAAAAGTATAAAAAACGTTCAGCATAATGGAGGTAGTACTTACATCTCTGCCAACAATGAGAGGAATGAGAGGAATAAGAAGTGGCTCAAGAGCAACGACTACTTTCAGAGTGTCATCCAGCCAGTTCTCTTGTAGCTGTTAACAAAGAATAATTGTAACTGTACTACTTGTTAACTGTTAACCAAGTTAAGTATCAGCAGACAGACACATACGGTGATTACTTTTATGGCGTCATCAATAACGTTCGCCTGCAGCTGTTTGGTGAAATTATCATCAATGTTTTAAAACAAATACAAGTATATAATTATTTGGTAGGATTGATAAATGTGTGAATGGTTGGTTTTATACATATGTACACACAAGCACGCACACATACACAGAAACAAATAAATATATCAGTGTAGAATTGAAGACAAGACCCGAATAAGTGCTAGTGTAACGAGACATAAAAAAAGATAGCACCAATTGAACGTGGAACAAGAGATGAAAAGACCCCCCTTGTTATTGCGTGGCTCCAAAAACTGTGGAAGTTCTTACCTCCCTTGTTCCTGCAGTTGCAGCACTTCCCAAAATCAGACTGAGGAGATCTTGACCGAATTTGATTATCTCATCGACGACATTATCTTGAATCTAAAATGATAATTGACAAACCTTATATGACAGTGACGAGTCTTCAAATCTTTCATTTATAAAGCATGTGTCTATCATTTGCTGGACGTTACAGAGTAAAAGTAAAACATTATTTTGTTAAAAATAGACATGAACTATGTCAGCAATAAGGAAATGTTAACAATTACCAAGACAGAGTGCTAAAATGTGTAGATCTATTTTGTAAAAATGTGTAAGTAATTTTACTTTTTTTTTGTTTTATAGTTACCAAATACAATATAGCAATTAAATTACAACATAATATTACCGTAGCGGAACAAAGTAAAACTTATTAAAATATTGAGTAATCAGTGCTATAATATTGTCTACAATTTAAGTTCATTTCTAGCATGCTCTCATAAAACATAATATAATAATAATAATAATAATAATAGCCCCTTCAGTCATAACTGACTATGGGAATGCGCCCCTGAGGTGACAGCCCTCAGCTGCTTATTTTCCTGGTGCTCCTTTCGACGTTTTCTCCTCATCTCTGCTTCTTGTGGGAGCCTCTCTTCGCCCAATCTGAGGTGGCACCGTAAATAGCATCGCCACTTAGTGCGATCGGCAGCTTCATCCTCCCATGTTGCTGGATCCATGTCCAGTGCCCTCATATCTCTCTTGCACACATCTTTGAACCTCAGCTGTGGTCGCCCAACTGTTCTCTTGCCATCTGCTAACTGTCCGTAGAAGATATCTTTTGGGATGCGACCATCATCCATGCGGCGAACATGGCCAAGCCAGCGAAGTCTGCGCTGTCTAAGAAGCGTATACATACTTTGAAGGCCAGCACGTGACAACACCTCGACATTTGTCACTTTATCTTTCCACGAGATGCCGAGGATGCGGCGAAGACACCGCAAATGGAAGGTATTGAGCCTTCTTTCTTGCTTAGCATAGGTCGTCCAGGTCTCGCTGCCATATAGGAGTGTGCTGGTGACGCAGGCATTATATACCGCAGCTTTGGTCTTTATTGTGAGTTTAGAGTTTCCCCAAACACGCGATGTGAGGCGGGCAAAGGTAGCTGCAGCTTTGCCAATGCGGCTGTCGATTTCTGTATCCAGTGACAGTTTGTCATTGATGGTAGACCCTAGGTATGTGAAGTGGTGCACCACTGCCAATTCATAGTTATCGATAGTGATAACTGGTGCAGCACCCACATCCTGACTCAGCACATTCGTTTTCTTTAGACTTATTGTGAGGCCAAAGTCCTTGCATGCTTTAGTGAAGCGATTCATCAAGCTCTGAAGCTCCTGTTGGCTTTGAGTGACGACTGCAGCATCATCAGCAAACAACAAGTCTCTTATAGTGACCCTTCTGATTTTTGTTTTTGCCTTCAGCCTTGAAAGATTAAACAGACGGCCATCTGACCTAGTGTGAAGGCATATTCCTTCAGTTGCATCTCTGAATGCATGTTTCAAGAGTAAGGCAAAGAAGATTCCGAAGAGGGTCGGAGCCAGAACACAGCCTTGTTTAACGCCACTTCGTATATCAAAGGGCTGTGACGTGCTTCCAGCATATTGGACTGTTCCCTTCATGCCGTCATGGAATGACTTTATCATTTCCAACATTTTAGAAGGGCAGCCTATTTTCAGGAGGATTTTAAAGAGTCCATCCCTACTAACCAGGTCGAATGCTTTTGTGAGGTCTATAAAGGCGATATATAATGGTCTTTTCTGCTCTCTTGATTTTTCCTGAAGCTGGCGGAGAGAGAAGATCATGTCTGTTGTTGATCTGCCAGCTCGGAATCCACACTGTGACTCTGGATATATATGCGCTCAGCTAACTTGTGTAGTCGCATTAAGATGACTTTGGCAAAAACCTTACCAACAATACTAAGAAGAGAGATGCCTCTGTAGTTATTGCAATCACTTCTGTCTCCTTTATTTTTATACAGTGTTACAATCTTGGCATCTCGCATGTCTTGAGGAATAGTTGTCTCTTCCCAGCACTGGCACAGCATCCTATGCAGGGGATGTAATAGCGTGCTCTTACAGCATTTGATTAAATCAGGAGGAATCCCATCACTGCCTGGTGCTTTGCCAGAGGCCAAGCTATCAATGGCCTTGCTGAGTTCCTCTAATGTTGGTTCGGCATCCAGCTCCTCCATAGTTGGCAGACTGTTGACACCATCAAGGGCTGCAGGCGTAACGGTATTGTCTCTAGCGTAGAGCTCAGAGTAGTGCTCGACCTACCTCTCCATCTGCTTACCCTTATCGGTTAGCTTCTCTCCGCTGATGGTTTTTAGCGGTGCCGTCTTACTTTTATGTGGGCCAAGGGGCCAAGTGCTTTCTTTATACCGTCATACATTTGTCTAATGTTGCCTGTTTGCGCTGCGATCTGGATGCTCTCACTGAGCTGGAGCCAGTAGTCATTTGCACAGCGTCGAGCAGTTTGTTGAACTTTGCTTCTCGTAGCCCTCAGGATCTGTAGGGTTCTGGCACTCGGTGAACGTTTGTATTCATTCATAGCACTGCGCTTAGCTTCAATGACAGGTGCCATCACATCTGATGAAGCATCAAACCAGTCATTTGACTTTGCTGTTTTTCTTACCAAAGGTGGCAAGTGCAGTACTTTGAATGGTGTTCCGTAGATGCTCCCAGTTCTCTGTAATAGTATCACCATTCTGAGGGCTACTGAGCACTTTCTCGAAGGTCGCAGTGAATTGAGCGATCATGAAAGGGTCTGACATCTTGCTGGTATCAATGCGTGGTTTCCCTTCATGTCTGACACGATAGAGTTTTCTTGGTTGTGCTCTGATTTTGCAGCAAACCAAGGAGTGATCTGTATCACAGTCTGCACTATGGTACGAGCGCGTGGAGAGCACAGACCTGAGGAGTGGCCTTCTGACGAGAATCAGGTCAAGTTGGTGCCAGTGCTTGGATCGTGGGTGTCTCCATGACACCTTATGCTGGGGTTTTGTCTGAAAGTAGGTGTTGGTCACGCAGAGGTCATGGTGGACGCACAACTCTAAGAGCCGTTGTCCATTTTCATTCATCTTGCCAATACCAAACCTGCCCAGACACGAAGGCCATGAAACATTATCGGCACCCACTCTAGCGTTAAAGTCACCAAGGAGAACAAGCTGTTCTTGCCTAGGTATGCTTTTGATATTTGCTGTTAGATTCTCATAGAACTCATCTTTAGCTTCTGAGGCAGAGTACAGAGTAGGAGCATACACACTGACAAGGGTGATGGGACCTGTGCTAGTTTGCAGGCGGAGCGTTAACAGGCGTTCTGCTCCATTCTCGCCTGGTTCAACCATTTTAGTTAGCGATTTTTTGACCGCAAAACCTATTCCGTGTTCTCTAGCTTTATTAAGATCTTTCCCTTGCCAATAAAATGTGTAGTCCTTCTCGCTCACCGTTCCAGAGCCCGCCAGGCGCGTTTCCTGAAGTGCAGCTATATCCACCTGAAGTCGTTTAAGCTCATCATTAATTATGGCTGTCTTCCTTAAATCGTTTACATCCTGTAGGTTTTCGGATAGTCCAGTCAACATAGTCCGGACATTCCAGCATCCCAATCTGAGAGTTTGCCTATTTCTATTTTTTCGATAATTGCTTGGTGCAAAATTTTCTGTCCACAGTTCGGGTTTGACCCTAATCCCCATGCACCCAATGGGGAAAGCAGACAGTGGCGGGACAACACCTTATTGACTGGGGGCTGCCCAGCTTGAAGCGGGCGGTAGCTGTCCAGTGAGATCCTAGAACCTCTCCCACTGTCGGAAGTAGCCCCTGGCGCCATGCCCTACGCCAATTGGGCAAATGCTTATAACCGGTAACTGCTACTTCCCGTGTTTTGCCGACACCTATAGGGTGAAGCTGGAGTGTCCTCTCCAGGGCGCGAGCTTGGGCACAGTTATATGGAGATCAAGCTGTTGCCCATGCAGCATGTTCCCCCTCTCCACACAGCCGGTAGATCCAAAGGAACGGCAGTAGCCGATACAGTTTGGTACCAGCCATGTCGCAGGAGTTGCCAGAATAATGTCGAATCGACATTAGACTGCCTTAGGGACTCCGACTCCGGATTTATCCTCAGGGTTTACTCCCGAAGCTAATTCCATAAATGGATATTCCCGCAAGGCAGCGGTGGTTTGAATTCAGAGTTCCTTCTCTTAGATAAGCTACCAACCAAGGATCACGAGCCCTATCTGCCCGAAGCTGCTGGTTTTAAGGCGCCAGTCGCTCGCCTTTGCCCCTTCTCCCGTCAGTGGAAACAGTTCCGCCGGGCTCAAATTGAGCCACACGTGAAGGCCGGGAGCTGGACTTGGTTGTCAGAGGCTGTTTGAGGCGCGTGCCATAGAAGTATTTTATCTGCAGTGAGAGCTTATCCTCACTACAACTCCCGGCAATAACAGCCTTTGGAACTCTCATAAAACAAACAGGAAAGAAATCAATTGAAAAAGGGAGTTCGTGTACAGCGCAAATAACGCTGTGAAACCCAACGCCCTAATATCTGGCCTTTGGCTAGGATCATGTGTCTGGACACAGGGACCAGTACAGTGACATTCATGTTCATTAGGTCCTTTGTGTGAAAACACAAAAGATCACTGCAGTGACACATGTTGTCATTGGGTCTTCTTGTGTTGGGACATGTGGTCTTGACCAGAGCCGGGTTTGGGGTGGGTGCCAATGCGACCTCATGCGAGGAAAAAATATGCAACCTCATGCGAGGAAAAAAAATCGTTTCTTAACCGTAGTGCCTTTTTTCTTTAAATGAATATTTTGGATGTGTAATGTTGACTAGTGTGTAAAAGTATAAAAAACGTTCAGCATCCTGGAGGTAGTACTTACATCTCTGCCAGTAATGATAGGAACAAGGAGTGGCTCGAGAGCAACGACTACTTTCAGAGCGTCATCCAGCCAGTTCTCTTGTAGCTGTTAACACAAAATAATCGTAACTGTACTACTTGTTACTTGTTAACCAAGTTAAGTATCAGCAGGCAGACACATACGGTGATTACTTTTATGGCGTCGTCAATAACGTTCCCCTGCAGCTGTTTGGTGAATATATCATCAATGTTTTAAAACAAATACAAGTATATGTTGTTGTTGTTGTTTTGATAAGGTGATGGGTGGAGAGCGGGCACTTAACAGCTGACCGTTATTGCCTCTTCTCGTTCCATCTTGGTCTACCCTGTTCAACCTGAAATTTGGTTATAATTGGCGTATTTAGTGTCATTTTATTTTTTTATTTAATTTAGATAGCTATTGTCTTTAGCAGTTGCTGATTTTAATTTAAATTAGTATTTGTCCATTTTATTTTCTCTTTTGTATTATTTCTTGATAACTATTGTCCTTTACACTTGGTTTTAATTTGTATTAGTATTTGTTCTTTTTGAGTTGTTTTTTTGTTTTTTTTTTTTTAAATTTAATCCTTGTTGTCTTTCCTTGTCCTGTGAGTAGTTAATAAGTTATTTTTATTATTTTTTTATTTTGTGTTTTTTTTTTTACTAACCTTATATGTTTTCCTTTGTTTTATGTATATATCTTTTAAGTATTGATTGAGCATCTCTTGGGGCATCTATACTTAAAACCTTTTCACCTGTTAAGTCTATATTGTGATTTCTATAGTAAGTTTTTAATTCAAGCCTTTGTTGTTCATACTTTATACAGTGGATCAGGTAGTGGTCTATGTCATTCTCTTCCTGACATTCTTGGGAGTGTGGTTCTTCTATCATAAAGTATGCTGCACCGAGACGGAGACGCCACAGTTTTTTGTTTGATGGTATCTTTAATTCTTCTCTGACCTGGCACGTCCTCGTTGGTTCTTTCAGCAGTTTGAACGCGTGTCTGCCTTTTCTACTTTTCTTCCATGTTGTCTTCCATTCGTCGTTTATATTTATCTTCACTTGGCTCTTGATCTCCGACCTTCCCAGTCCTGCTCTTATATTGATTTTATTTGTTCTTCCATTCTTGGCGTTCTGATCTGCCAACTCGTTACCAGCAATACCTATGTGTGCTGGAACCCACACTAGCCTCACACTACACCCTCTGTTCCCTAGTGATGTATTAATTGCTAGAATTTCTTCCTTTATGTCTGGCCGGCTACATTTACCTGGGTGTTCTAGTTCTTGCAGTGATGATAGTGAGTCTGTAAATATCGTAACAGCTTCTGGTGGGTTATCTTTGATTATCTCTAAACTTTTAAGAATTTCTACCATCTCTGCGGTAAAAATCGAAGCCCCTTCAGTTACACTGTAGCTCTTTTTTATTCCCCATTGTGGTATTACAACTCCGGCACCTAGTTGCCCACTATCACCATTGGATTCATCAGTGTAGACGGCCAGAATTACCAGTATATAATTATTTGGTACGGATTGATAAATATGTGAGTGGTTGCTTTTATACATATGTACACACAAGCACGCACACATACACAGAAACAAATAAATATATCAGTGTAGAATTGAAGACAAGACCCGAATAAGTGCTAGTGTAACGAGACATAAAAAAAAAAGATAGCACCAACTGAACGTGGAACAAGAGATGAAAAGACACCCCTTGTTATTGCGTGGCTCCAAAAACTGTGGAAGTTCTTACCTCCCTTGTTCCTGCAGTTGCAGCACTTCCCAAAATCAGACCGATGAGATCTTGACCGAATTTGATTAACTCATCGAAGACATTATCTTGAATCTAAAATGATAATTGACAAACCTTATATGACAGTGACGAGTCTTCAAATCTTACATTTATAAAGCATGTGTCTATCATTTGCTAGACGTTACAGAGTAAAAGTAAGACATAATTTTGTTAAAAATAGATATGAACTATGTCAGCCATTATGACGGATAGGATGAAAATAGAAGCTACCCTTTAATAGAAGTACCCTTGAATAGCATCGGGGGCCATGAATTTTGTTGTAATTTTATCGCCAACGTGGAATCCCCACGTTTGCTGATTAGTATGCATCATTTCCACGTGGATTTTTCCCACGCGGGATAATTAGTATGCAATAGTTATCAAGCGGACAGCCAGGACATCGCTTTGTCTTTAATTTTAGTTTAGCCACGCCTACTGTTTATCTCTAGAGGTATGAGCATTAAGCTATTTTCTCGTTCTTTTCTTCCACCCCTTCAAGAAGGCGTTGCCAAGAGGAAAGGAAAGCGGTCAGTATCAAAGACGTCGTAGTCCACAAGAACGAAGCAGCAGAGTTTAGCACCTCCGGTTCTCACGTTCATGCGAACGGGCTAAGACGGTTGGAAATCGCTGGCGGACCTAGAGAAACGGAGAAATCTAGAGCTGGGACTCGCGGCACGAAACGAGAGAGTTCCCTGGAATCAAATAAGGCGAGAAACTTCGCATGTCGCTACTATCTTTAATTTACTAACTATATATTGGTACCACTGGAAAATGCGGTTATCATTCGTTGCCAGAGAATTGAAGAAGTACCTAGCTTATATTAGAATCTAACAAGATTTCTTTTGGATTTTCTGCTATATTGGAGGGAATTTATTCTGGGTGCGGTAAAATATATTAGTCTTGAGTGATATAGTGGTTTAGTTTCTTCAATTATATTTCACTTGATTTTTGTGATTAATTTAAACCTATTAAATAAACATATAGCAAAGTTCCCCAGATGTAATCGAAGATGTAACTATCCGTTATTTCCCGAGATAATAGATGTGAAACATAATTATAAAACGCTAGGCGATCGTAATTGTTCAATAACCTTATAATTCTATTTCATCTTGCGTAAATTTTGAGTAATTAACTGTTCATAGCTAGTGTTAATTAAAACGATACATTAGCTAGTCACTCGTGTAGTCCTTTTAATATAAATAATTAAATACCGGAGTGATTTTACAGGTCTTATATAAAACGCGGTGTTAGAATATAAATTATAGTAGGATTACCTGTTTTATGTATTCTCTTTTATACAGGTGGTCATACCTTGCGATCCAATGGTTTTTATTATATAGAGAGTCATGTTCAGATGGCTTATGGCATCCCAAATTATATGTTCATAAACATACAAAAACATTTGACAATACAAAAGCTGAGGTTTCGAGACCCTTCTCAACCCATGAGAGCGGTTAAATAACCAGAACGGTCAATTGTTCAATTGTGTTTTAATATTAAACTGAAACGGGACTATGCCAGAAGATTTTTCTATATTAAATCATATAAAGTTCCCTGGCATGATGAGGCAGAACTGACAGCACTCATTTATTTAATAAAAAAAAACCATATGACAGTAAACAGTGTTCCTAACACCAACATATACAGAGAACATTTTCAGCTAGTCTATTCATTCAGAGAACAGCCTGAGAGTAACATTCCGATGTGTGATGATATCTTTACATTTTCACTACGACAGAAAACCTAGAAAAAACTTAACCCCACCAAATACCTGCAGTGCGAAAGAGGAATAACCCCATCCAGGAAAAATATATAACTCAACGCACCAATTCAGCAAAATCTCCGAGAAAAATTGCAGTTGCCTAGACGGAGCTTTTCTGCGGCTGAACTGGAATAGCAGGACATATAATAGTCTTAAAGACATTGTGTTTTTATTAATTCCACGGATGTATGCAGTGTCGGCAGAGGGTAAGTTAGAATGGTCGTGAGCTCACGGAATGAATGTAGAGCGTGAAACGGAACGAAAGAATTTATTTTCTTAATGTTACTACTTATATAACACCTTCTTTGTTATCTATCTCTTACTAAGTCTGAAGACCCACGGGATAGTTAAACTAAGGACATACCTTTTACCCGTCCTGCCTACTCCCCACTCCCATGGTTAAATCATTAGTTTGATCTTTTTGGGTAAACAACCTCGGTTTGGATCATTCCTAGTTTTCCATATACCAGAGGGAGGGTCTATGAGAGTATATATATATAGTTTTCTCTTTCTTCTTATGTAACAATAATTCACTTTGATGTAATGATAATGATGTAATTTATGTTGTGATCTATTTTCTTCTAAAGATATAATAAACCTACTATATATCCTTAAAGCTATTGGTGTCGGTCAAAACCCTCCCCTGATATATATTTATATGTGACCCCCATAGTTTACCTGTTCGTTTCTACGTATGTACGTATTTATGTCACATAATTGTTTGTGTGTGCGTACGAGAGGATAGTATATTTAAATCAATATCTAGTGAGAAAATACGTTTCCATTAAAGTGTGTCGTACTAGATAGGTTGGGTGGAGAAATTACTCAACCCAAGACAGTTTTTTTTCCTACACCTGTACTCCTCGTAAACAGGACTATTTCTCACACCTTTCTCTCACATAGCTCTCACCATCTCACCTCTGCTCGATCGGGACCATAAAAATATAAGGCCTATCTATAAAACTTACGACAATAATGTGCGACTCGTCGCGGGAGTGAACTAGAATCCCGTACAAGCACACAATAATATGTTGCTCGCCGGAATTCGGAGCCAGGTCTAGTAGTTGACTAGCGTCTGTTACGGTATCTTATCTGAAATGTTTTTCAGTTAGATAGAGTGTGTTGTGTGATTGTCTTGTGAGATAAGGGAAAAAAATTATCCCCCTAGACAAACGACCTTAGTTAAGGGTGTTTTGACCACACACAATTATAGTTTGTTTTTCTACAGCAATAGAAAATTATTTACAACTTATTTCCAATAACATCTGTCAAATATATGGTATATGATAAAATTTGGTGCAAAACCGTTGGATCGAGTGATTGTTTATTAATTACTAAAAGGTTTTGAAGTTAGCAGAGTTGTGATATACGAAGGACCGTGGTCTGACTATATAAATAAGTCCAGTTAATAACGTCCATTCTCTTAACTGACTTCGGCGGGAGAGCTTTGTGGCGGAGATTCAATTTTTTTAAGGAAAATTTTTTTTCTCCTTAAATTAAAATATATATATATATATATATATATATATATATATATATATATATATATATATATATATATATATATATATATATATATATATATATATATATATATATATATATATATATACATATATATACAATTTTTTAATATATATATATTTTTCTCCACCGATAGTAATAGTAGATTCTTTCTAGTTGTTTGACCTACCATTTAATGTGGCATAGTCGCCTGCATTTAGAGCCTTAATTGCCAGAAAATAGCAGCGATAGGTTAGCAAATTAATAACGGTAGGAGGTATCTCAGGTAATTTATATTTTGTGTTTTTCTCGAAAGCGGCTTAGAGTTTTGTTTTCCCCCCTTTTCTTCTTCTTATTCTCTCGGCTTAGTAGCATTCAGTTCTTCGACATGGCCGAGCGAATTAAGCTTAGATCGATGTTGAGAGATGAGGCAAATCAGACAGGATTGCAAGGAGATGAAGCGACCCCGTTTGTCAACAAAGAACTTGACCGATATGACGCGGAGGAAAAGAGAGCACAAGATAGGGCAGAGAAGAAGGAAGTACAAGATAGGGCAGAGAAGAAGGAAGCACAAGATAGGGCAGAGAAGAAGGAAGTACAAGATATGGCAGAGAAGAAAGAAGCTGAAGATCGTCAATTGGAACAGAAGAAAATTGAGGCAGAGATGGAAGTCCGTAGGGCAAATGAGAGAGAGAGGGAAAGACAGCATGAATTGGCACTTAAGACTTTAGAAGTCCAAAGTCGGGGTGCTTCTACTTCCAATAATGGAGAGCCGTCTTCACCCCGGTCTCAGTTAACGGATTTCTCTAGCACTCAATCTTCCCAATTAACAGCGAGAAAATTGACACTTTCCTAGAGAAATTCGAGAAAATGGCGAATCTGTATGGGTTAGAGAGTTCCCGGTGGTGCCTTAAACTTTCACAGGCCCTAAAAGGTAACGCTTATGATGTTTAAGTGAAATTGGTAAGCAGCCAAGATGACTACGACACTTTAAAGAAGGCCTTACTCGAGCGTTTTGAAATGACCGCTCGCAAATCTCTACAAATGTTCAGAAACAGCCGAAAGGAGAGTACGGAAACATTTCCACAGTTCTCTTCACGTTTGACGGGCTATTTGACAAAGTGCCTGGAATTGTCGGAACTTCCTCTTACATATGAGGGAATTCTGGAACTTGTTCTTGTAGAACAGATAAAATCAACTTTGTTGAACGAAACCCGTAGATTTCTGGCTGAGCAGGGCGCAGTCAAGCTTGAGGACATCTTCAATAAGGCGGAACGTTATGCAAATGCAATGGCCGAACTCCCCAGCACTAAACGCAAACCAACAGATGAGCCATCTCGAAAATAAAATCTAGAACAGTCATCCCTTTCTTCCAATTCTTCTCAGCACTATAACCAATGAGAAACTAATACCCAGAGACCTCCCCACGAAAAATCGAAATTCTACAAAACCCGATATCCCACCAACAACAACAATCCTGATCAAACCACTAGGCCTACATGGCAGCGCGGCGACCAAGGTCAAGGCAAGGGAAAGACCCCTACAGCACTGACGTCTGATCAGGGCAAGCACACCGGGTCTAATCGCATCGGATGCTTGCATACAGCCTCGCAAGGAAGAGTCAATGTCAGTGATTCTCAACCTGAGGGGGAGAGACCCTCAACGCGAGGAACTGTGATTTTGAACGGTACCTCAACAACTTGTCTTTTTTACCCTGGATTATCTTTTGACTGTATTGTCGCCATGCACCTAGTCAAACCCGGTCAGGAGATAGAGGACACCGTCAAACTATGTGGAGTTTTTAAAAGTGATGCACCCAGGACGCTTCCTATCGCACTGGTAGAAATACACTCTGATTTTGTCAGAGGGGTTATTAAAGCGGCCATTATGGATGATCCTATCTACCCAGTTATCCTGGGATGTAGATATGTGTTTGTTGGGAGACCAAAAGAGCCGATTGTGGCAGCGGTAACCACAAGAGGGCAAACCAAGAAGGAACAAGAGCCTGCGCCAAATTTGTTACCGAATGAACTAAAAGAGGCGCAACAAAAGGATCCTACTCTGGAGCCCTGCTTTAGAAAACTGCCCATGGCTAAGGACCCCAGACACCATGGAGACATCTTTTCGAAGGATGGCGTATTGTATCGTAGAACGGGCGACCCTGATACAGGGAATAACCAGCTCCTAGTACCGACGCAGTACAGAAGTCAGATCTTAGAAATGGGGCATTCTCTTCCCTTTAGCGGACATATGGGACAAAACGCCACTATTCAGCGAATAAAAACTCACTATTGGTGGC
Source organism: Oreohelix idahoensis (assembly GCA_024509875.1). Classification (NCBI taxonomy): domain Eukaryota; kingdom Metazoa; phylum Mollusca; class Gastropoda; order Stylommatophora; family Oreohelicidae; genus Oreohelix; species Oreohelix idahoensis. The sequence goes on from JAMPIV010015499.1 coordinate 191,056, forward strand.
CAGGAATGAGCTCTGAGATTATCAGGTACGTGAAATCCTGTGCCCAGTGCCAACGTGCGGCACCCAAGCACTTGACACTCCCCGTCCCTATGGGGCAAATGCCAATAGTGTGGGACTCCATTCGAACGGGTTGCTGTCGACATCATTGGACCCCTGGAAAGGACCAAAAGAAGGAACAGGTTTATCCTGACCTTAGTCGACACATGCACTTTGTGGGCCGAGGCTATACCGCTAACATGCACGAATTCCAAGCATGTCGCAGAAGCCCTCGTGCAGATATTTACACGGTTGGGATTCCCTCAACAGGTTTTGACGGATAACGCATCCCCATACCGTAGCCTGTTGATGGATGAGATCGTTAAGATCTTGAGGAACAAGCACATCTACACAAGCCCTTATAATCCGGCCGAAAGTGGGTTAGTAGAACGTGCCAACGGAAGCCTCACCATGATGTTACGTAAGCTGGATCAAGAGAAACCTGAAGAGTGGGACCTTCATATATCTGCAGCTTTATTCGCCTACAGAGAAGTTCCCCAGATATCTACAGGATTTCCGCCAGCTACACTTTTATTCGACAGACCTATTAAGGCCCACTAGAAGCCTTACTTCGGTCCCTGACAGACCAAAAGGCTGACGAGACAGTCGTCTCAGCAAGCAAATATGTATCAGAGCTCAAGGAAAGGTTACAACTAGGATGGGACCTAGCCACAACCAACCTTAAGAAAGCGCGCGCAAAACACGCTCAAAGATTCAATAAAGCTGCAAAACAGAGAGAACTCAAACCAGGGGAGAAATTTTGTTGCTACTTCCAACCGGAAACAACAAACGTCGCATCGGATGGCAAGGGCCGTTTACCGTCCTTAAAAATATCTCCCGCACTAATTATAAGATCTCCATTAAAGGAAAGGAGAAAGCCTTTCACGTTAATCTGCTAAAGAAATACTTGGAAAGAACAGTGCCGTCCTCCGAGCACCTTCTGGCGGTCGCCATAGCAACGGAAGACGAGGAAGATGACGATAGTTGCATGGAGTATCCATTGCAACAAACAGAAACCTTTAAAGATGTCAAATTCGGCGACAATCTCTCGGAAGAACAACAGACAGAAACCAGGGCGCTACTGAAACAGCACGCTGCAGTCTTAACGGATGAACCTGGTCGAACAAATCTCATAGAATGTGATACGAAATTGACGAAAGAGACCCCTGTTCGAACCAGAGTTTACCCCGTTCCGTACGCTAAAGCTGATGCACTTCGCGGAGAAATAGACAAGCTACGTCAAGCAGAAATTATCAGTGATTCTACATCTCCTTACAGTTCGAGTGTAGTACTGTTGCAGAAGCCCAATAAGGAAGTTCGGTTGTGCATAGAACACTGGTTACTAAACGCTGTAACGGAATTCCAGCCCGAACCTCTACAGACTGTTTCTGAGTTGTTCACCAAGCTTAGCAAGGCAAGAATTTTCTCCAAGATTGACCTCAGTAAAGGTTATTACCAAATACCAGTCAAGGAGGAAGTTAAACCCTTGTTAGCTTTCAGCACCAGTAAAGGGCATTACACATTTAATGTGATGCTGTTCGGACTGCACAACGCAACAGGAGTGTTTACCAGGATGATGAGGAAGCTTTTAGAACCTTTGCACAGTCCCCATATCCATAATTTCATGGATGACATACTAATTGCATCGGAAACCTATGATGAACATATTGCTACGGTTGCTATGCTCCTCAGGAGACTACAGGAAACTGGTCTCACAGCCAGACCTAGCAAATGTCTCATCGGGTTTGAAAAGCTAGACTTCCTGGGGCATACTATTTCTCAAGGCTGCATGTGGCCTGTTAGCAAAAATGTTGAGAAAATAGTTGCAGCAAAAAGGCCCTGAACGAAGAAAGACACCAGTTCTTTCCTATCACTGTGCGCTTATTATCAGAAATATATCCAAAATTTCAACGGGCTAACAGCACCCCTGACTGACCTTACCAAAAAAAGGCGACCTGATAGGGTTATTTGAGATTCGAAGTGCGAACAAGCTTACAGCACTTTAAAAGGACAATTGTCCGGATACCCCATATTGAGGCTACCTGACCTCAAGAAACCTTTTGTATTGCGGGTCGACGCTTCGGGTCAGGGCATCGGATCAATCCTGCTTCAAGCAGATGACATCGATCCGAATCTGTTATTTCCAGTTGCGTATGACAGTCGTAAACTGAATACGGCTGAACGTAACTACCCCACAGTTGAAAGAGAATGTTTGACACTAATTCATGGCATAAGACGTCATCATGAATTTCTTTACGGTACATCATTTACGGTGCAAACAGACCACGCTCCCTTAGCTTTTCTTGGCGCAAATAAGGAATTTAACGCAAGGATCATGCGTTGGGCCTTGCTTTTAAGCGTGTACTCCTTCAAAGTGGAATATATTCCGGGAAGACAGAATGTAGGGGCTGATTTCTTGAGTAGATACTGGACTACGGAAGAAGAGGAAGAAACCGAACATACTAATCATCCAGAAGCTACCGATCAGGGCAGCTTCATTGTCATAAATGAAACATGAAAAATGGTTTCATGTCTAAAAGTGGTACGACTGTGACGGATAGGATGAAAATAGAAGCTACCCTTTAATAGAAGTACCCTTGAATTGCATCGGGGGCCCTGAATTTTGTTGTAATTTTATCGCCAACGTGGAATCCCCACGCTTGCTGATTAGTTTGCATCATTTCCACGTAGATTTTTCCCACGTGGGATAATTAGTATGCAATAGTTATCATGCGGACAGCCAGGACATCGCTTTGTCTTTAATTTTAGTTTAGCCACGCCTACTGTTTATCTCTAGAGCTATGAGCATCAAGCTATTTTCTCGTTCTTTTCTTCCACCCCTTCAAGAAGGCGTTGCCAAGAGGAAAGGAAAGCGGTCAGTATCAAAGACGTCGTAGTCCACAAGAACGAAGCAGAGTTTAGCACCTCCGGTTCTCACGTTCATGCGAACGGGCTAAAACGGTTGGAAATCGCTGGCGGACCTAGAGAAACGGGGAAATCTAGAGCTGGGACTCGCGGCACGAAACGAGAGAGTTCCCTGGAATCAAATAAGGCGAGAAACTTCGCATGTCGCTACTATCTTTAATTTACTAACTATATATTGGTACCACTGGAAAATGCGGTTATCATTCGTTGCCAGAGAATTGAAGAAGTACCTAGCTTATAATAGAATCTAACAAGATTTCTATTGGATTTTCTGCTATATTGGAGGGAATTCATTCTGGGTGCGGTAAAATATATTAGTCTTGAGTGATATAGTGGTTTAGTTTCTTCAATTTTATTTCACTGGATTTTTGTGATTAATTTAAACCTATTAAATAAACATATAGCAAAGTTCTCCAGATGTAATCGAAGATGTAACTATCCGTTACTTCCCGAGATAATAGATGTGAAACATAATTATAAAACGCTAGGCGATCGTAATTGTTCAATAACCTTATAATTCTATTTCATCTTGCGTAAATTTTGAGTAATTAACTGTTCATAGCTAGTGTTAATTAAAACGATACATTAGCTAGTCACTCGTGTAGTCCTTTTAATAAATAATTAAATACCGAAGTGATATATAAAACGCGGTTAGAATATAAATTATAGTAGGATTACCTGTTTTATGTATTCTCTTTTATACAGGTGGTCATACCTTGCGATCCAACGGTTTTTATTATATAGAGAGTCATGTTCAGATGGCTTATGGCATCCCAAATTATATGTTCATAAACATACAAAAACATTTGACAATACGAAATCTGAGGTTTCAGCTATTCATTCAGAGAACAGCCTGAGAGTAACATTCTGATGTGTGATGATATTTTCACTACGACAGAAAACCTAGAAAAAACTTAACCCCACCAAATACCTGCAGTGCGAAAGAGGAATAACCCCATCCAGGAAAAATATAAATCAACGCACCCATTCAGCGAAATCTCCGAGAAAAATTGCAGTTGCCTAGACGGAGCTTTTCTGCGGCTGAACTGGAATAGCAGGACATATAATAGTCTTAAAGACATTGTGTTTTTATTAATTCCACGGATGTATGCAGTGTCGGCAGAGGGTAAGTTAGAATGGTCGTGAGCTCACGGAATGAATGTAGAGTGTGAAACGGAACGAATGAATTTATTTTCTTAATGTTACTACTTATATAACACCTTCTCTGTTATCTCTCACTAAGTCTGAAGACCCACGGGATAGTTAAACTAAGGACATACCTTTTACCCGTCCTGCCTACTCCCCACTCCCATGGTTAAATCATTAGTTTGATCTTTTTGGGTAAACAACCTCGGTTTGGATCATTCCTAGTTTTCCATATACCAGAGGGAGGGTCAATGAGAGTATATATATATAGTTTTCTCTTTCTTCTTATGTAACAATAATTCACTTTGATGTAATGATAATGATGTAATTTATGTTGTGATCTATTTTCTTCTAAAGATATAATAAACCTACTATATATCCTTAAAGCTATTGGTGTCGGTCAAAACCCTCCCCTGATATATATTTATATGTGACCCCCATAGTTTACCTGTTCGTTTCTACGTATGTACGTATTTATGTCACATAATTGTTTGTGTGTGCGTACGAGAGGATAGTATATTTAAATCAATATCTAGTGAGAAAATACGTTTCCATTAAAGTGTGTCGTACTAGATAGGTTGGGTGGAGAAATTACTCAACCCAAGACAGTTTTTTTTCCTACACCTGTACTCCTCGTAAAAAAAAAAAAGGTAAAGGAACCCGTTACACGCCCATTTAGGCATATTGGGAATATGGTGTTAGGCCCATATTATCTTGACCGTCGGCACACGAGGGGTGATGTGGTCGGCATCACGCCGGCCGCCTTAACCTTCCTAGAGTAGCTCTGGTACCCATTTGGGGCTGGGTCGACCCAGGAGCCGTTTGTGGCCTAAAAATTTTTCCGCCTCATCTGAACACTCCTCGTAAACAGGACTATTTCTCACACCTTTCTCTCACATAGCTCTCACCATCTCACCTCTGCTCGATCGGGACCATAAACATATAAGGCTATCTATAAAACTTACGACAGCCATACGGAAATGTTAACAATTATCAAGCCAGAGTGCTAAAATGTGTAGATCTATTTTGTAAAAATGTGTAAGTAACTTTACTTTTTTTGTTTTATAGTTACCAAATACAATATAGCAATTAAATTACAACATAATATTACCGTAGCGGAAAAAGGTAAAACGTATTAAAATATTGAGTAATCATTGCTATAATATTGTCTACAATTTACGTTCATTTCTAGCATTCTCTCATAAAACAAACAGGAAAGAACTAAATTGAGAATGGGAGTTTGTTTCTTAACCGTAGTGCCTTTTTTTTAAAAATAAATATTTTGGATGTATAATGTTGACTAGTGTGTAAAAGTATAAAAAACGTTCAGCATAATGGAGGTAGTACTTACATCTCTGCCAACAATGAGAGGAATGAGAGGAATAAGGAGTGGCTCAAGAGCAACCACTACTTTCAGAGTGTCATCCAGCCAGTTCTCTTGTAGCTGTTAACAAAGAATAATTGTAACTGTACTACTTGTTAACTGTTAACCAAGTTAAGTATCAGCAGACAGACACATACGGTGATTAAATTTTATGTCGTCATCAATAACGTTCTCCTGCAGCTGTTTGGTGAAATTATCATCAATGTTTTAAAACAAATACAAGTATATAATTATTTGGTAGGATTGATAAATGTGTGCGTCGTTGCTTTTATACATGTACGCACAAGCACACACACATACACAGAAACAAATAAATATATCAGTGTAGAATTGAAGACAATACCCGAATAAGTGCTAGTGTAATGAGACATAAGAAAAGATAGTACCAACTGATAGGTCAGACATTCAGGAATATGTTGATAGCATTACAAGTCAGTCCTTGTTCTAAGATGTTCATGGTGAGAGGGGGGAGACTGAAAAACACACATAGAACAGAGCTGGAGCTATAGTGAAAGGAATGAGGAATGCGCGCTCGTACCTTGAGCTGATGGTACGGAACAGATGATCTTGGTATGAGTATATTCGAGACCTATGGTCCTTTTGGAGCTGAATGTAAGGATGAATAATGAGTGGAATCTAGAAAGACGAACACACAATCACCGGGACTTTAAAATAACAAGGGACAGAACTACTGATATAGTTTAACCATTCTTACCTCCCTGGTTCCAGCAGTTGTACCAGTTCCAAGTAGAAGGTTGAGGATTTCTGTGGCAATTTTGATGATGTCATCAACGGCTTCAGCTTGCAGCTGTAATAGAAAATTAAATCTTGTGTTTATAATTCCAACTTGTGTTGAAGAGCATAAAACACGTTTTATTCATAAAAAATGTCACATTACAAATGATCATCAGTCACAATAGACATGCATTAAAAAAAAAAAAAATTCCTCCTTGACACATTTTATAAAGTTACATCTGTGACAATTAATTCAACATGTACGAAGATAACACATGGAGACAAAAAGCTAAATACACCAGTCTTGTGTGTAAAGAAGGCTAACAACCACACAGAGAAGAGATCTGAAGCCAGAAGTAAGACGGAGTCTAACGGATGTCAAGGTCCAGAAGTGACAAGGATAAAGTCTACTGATGACAAGGACCAGAAGTGACAAGGATAATGTCTAACTGATGACAAAGTCTAGAAGTGACAAGGATAAAGTCTAACTGATGACAAGAACGAGAAGTGACAAGGATAAAGTCTAACTGATGACAAGGACCAGAAGTGAGAAGGATAAAGTCTAACTAATGGCAAGAACTAGAAGTGAGAAGGATAAAGTCTAACTAATGGCAAGAACTAGAAGTGAGAAGGATAAAGTCTAACTAATGGCAAGAACTAGAAGTGAGAAGGATAAAGTCTAACTGATAACCAGGAGATCATAAAACAAATGTTATACTTAGACAATTGTCATGAAATATTCTAATCCACATATATAAATTATTAGGTAAATATGAAGCCTAACAAATAAAATTAATAAAGAGAAGAGCAATGGTAAAATAACAGTGCTGTCACAAAGAATGTACTCGAAATCCCCTTGTTTTCTGCTTCGTCTGCAAATTGTAACGCTTTCACGTTGATAGTAAAGCTTACTGTATTATTACCCGCCTTCTTCAATGAAACGTGTGCTGTATTTCTTGGAAAAAACATTGAGAGGCCCTGCGTAATGACCTAAATTAATCCTAACATTAATTATATTACGTTACCAAAACGAACGAACAGATGGACAAAAGGAGCGAGAGGGGAGGGCTGAAAATCAGGAACGCATGCAACACGCGACGCGCGATATACAAATGCTGGCATCACGCGTGTAAGTCTACAAGCACTAACTTTTTCAGACGGACAGTGATAAAATACACTACCCTTTCCCAGAGTTAGGTTTATAAATCATAACAAACTCTTATTAGAAAAGACAACATTAGATGGGTTTACGTTTGAACACATAACAGTACCCAGACAGCACATCTTCGAAACAGGAGGTAGAAGAAATTGCATATTTTGAACGCAGCCACGTAGCTCCTTTAAATTAGTATTTTTGGGTTCCTTAGGGCTTGCTGACAAATAATATGTAAAACGTTACGCAAATAGTCCAGGAATTAATAAATTATACCCAAAATAAAATATTGGGGGTGCCTGACAGCATAAAATCATTTCTGCTCATAAGATTTTTTTTTACGTGTTTGAAAAAAATTTACGTTACAGAAATAGCCTACCATGTAAACACCAAATTGATTGGAGCGCAACAAATGAAAGCCTAACCACGATTGGTCGGGCTATAAATACTATCTTGGTTGTTAGGGGAGACGGGAAAAGATAACATTTTTTCAAACACTTGTCGAAACGTGGCTCATTGGCCAGTCTCGCTGATATACACACTTGGGAGCGTTAGTTCGAAACCACTTGTTTAAATACACTTGATAAAGCATCAGTGCGTTGAAGCCAGCTTATATTTGGCTCAATAAAAGCCTGGAAGATAAGCAGATGGAAGTTTGTGCCAGTTTGTGCCAGAATTCATTGCTAATCAACGTATCTGTGTTATTCGTATGAATTGTGGTAAGCTTGAACCATTTAATATCTTTTAATGAAAATTGAATGTGAATTGTTGATTTATGCCTGTATATATATGTGTAGTTCAGTGGCAAACGTGAGGTAAAGCCTAAAATGCTCCAGCCTGAACGGAGGGTGTCGGAGAGAAGTAAAACGGCATGGAATGGCCAAACAGTACACTGACACCTGGATGATTGACTAGAAAGAAATAATGCTGGAAGTGCAGAGGCGTAGTAACCATTAAGAAGGGTAATACTGGAATAAAGTATTTCAAATGAAGCTGACTGTTGGCCTAACGCTCTGAACGCAATGTTTGTGCTGTATTGTGATCAGTGTAAAAAGAGAATATAAATTAGTTATGAAGTAGAAGGTACATCCTTCTTGATTTCAGGGACAGTGGTCTTGATGGTACTGAGCAGCATCTGGTCAGAGATTTGCTGAATCCAGAGTCGGACAGCATACTCCTTGGTCCTTTTAGCTATCAGTGAGGTGTCTCCTGAGCCCAGAGGAGAATTCGAGCAGAGGAGTCCTTTCCTGCCGCCATCACTCAAGATAAGCAGAGTTGGCCAGCTGAGCTCAACATTATGTCCCCTCATCTTGAAATAACTTTATAAAAATACCATTCAGAGGGGAATTTACTTGTCTTAAAATCAGGAACTGTGAACATCTCCAATAATAGTCCCTAAAGACAAACTATTGAAGTCATGATGACCAATACCAACAGAGCTTGAACAAAACAAAACCAGTATTACCTCATTTTACTACTACACAACTGACACACATAGAACATTTGTACTAATATATGTCACTACAATATTCATATTAAATACATTCTGTACATAACTTGTAATTTAAATTGATTGTGATTCCTGGTTCCCTTGTAGTTGAATCAGGACACATATTCATTCATGCCAGTAATGAATACATATTGTTATTTGAAAGTTTATCAGTGACTCTTTTAAGATATCTTTGTAGAGTGTTATATGTATGTGAGTGTCACAGTGTTGTCAAGAGTAGTGGATTAAATTAAATTGTTTATCTGTCTGTTGTTGTGACTTACACTTCACCATACTCATACCCTAGACACATAACGTAGCATCACACTATTCCAGAATAATTCTGACTGAGATATATAGATATGTGGTAGCAAGTAAGGTTCTATATAATAATATACTACTCTTATTAGATATATATATACCTTCACAGCTGATCTCAGTCAGTACACTAAGTCCCTTATAAATATTTATAACATCCCACTTCACCACATATATTGGGGTCTCGCTCTTGGGATTTTGAATCTTTCCCTATTAAAAATATTGGGGGTAATTCACTTCAGGGAATATAAGAATTAAAAGGTATCCTTGGGTGGAATTAAATAAGGTTGAGCTCACGGTGCCTGTGTTGTCCATTAGATATATAGTTAGAAATTGAATTGTTGGGTAGACATTATAAAAATTTACCTGATAGACAATGGCGGACCTGGCCAAATTTCGATCTGCTGCGGTTCAGACTGCAAAAGAGTTAGGATTAGATGGGCAAGTTATGGTTGCCTATGTCACAACGGAATGTGACAAATTTATTGAACGCGAAGAAAGAAGATTAGAAAAAGAAGCCGAAAGAAGGTTGAGGCTGAGACTAAGAGGTTGCAAGCTGAGGCTGAGACTAAGAGGTTGCAGATTGAGGCTGACAAAGAGGCTAAGAAATTGGAAGCAGAAGAGAAGAAATTAGCTGCAGAAAGGGAAGAGAGGAAATTAGCTGCAGAAAGGGAAGCAGAAGATAAAAGATTACAAAGGGAACATGAATTACGACTAAGGGAGTTTGAGTTTCAAGGCCATGCTCCTGAAAATGGTGCCAGTCCCTTTGCCTCTGATGCTACGGTTACTCAAGGAGCCTCAATCTCAGCTATGAACTTTCATTTAGATCATTTTGTTGAGAAAGACGATGATATTGAGAGCTATATAAATAGGTACGAACTATTAGCTACCACGTATGGGTTAGAGAGAGAAAGGTGGAGCTTAAAGTTATCTCAGGGACTTCGTGGGGCAGCTTATGAAGTTTTTGCAAAAATGAGCAGAGGTGATCAGGAAAATTATGACATGCTAAAGCAGGCTCTTTTGTTAAGGTATGAAAAGAATGCAGAGTTTTACAGGAAAAAATTTAGGAATGCTAAACTACTGTCAGGTGAAACCTATCACCAGTTCTCTGCACGAATCGAGACATACTTGGAGAAATGGACTTCTCTGGGGAAAACCCAAGATCTTAAGGAAATGGTCCTTATAGAGCAACTAAGAGAGTCCATGGCTCCAGACCTGAGAAAGTTTCTCATGGAACAAGGTGCAGAGAGGCTGGGTGAGTTGCTAAATGTTGCTGAAAGGTATCAAGCAGCTCAAGCAGAGGTAACAGGTAATAAAAAGAAACAGGTGGACAACTTTAGGGCACCACAGAACTTTAATAAATTTGATCCTAGGGATCAAAATAAAGGTAAGCACCAATTTGATAGGCCACGGTATGACAATAAAAATAAATTCCCACAATTCGATGAAAGGAAATATGATGAAAGAAAATCTTTCAACCAAGGAAAAAGGTGGTGTAAGAATTGTCAGATGGACAATCATGACACTGACCGTTGCAGAAGGAAACCTGTGTATATGGCAACCCTTCAGGTCAGGTCGACCTCAAGACAGGAGGAGGATATTATGTTGGATACCACTCCAGAAGAGATGAGGAAGGCACAGGCTGGAGATAAAACACTCAAGCCTTGTTTCAGAAAATTGTCAACTTGTCATACAACTCCAGGCAAGGGAGATTTTTACATGAAAAACAAGTTGATGTATAGGAAGACTGGAACTAGATCCAAAGGTCAAGGACAGCTGGTACTTCCTAAAAGATATAGGGCAGACTTAATAAGGAGCCTACATGTGAAACCAGATGGGGACCATGAGAAGATAGGTACCATCATTCAAAAGGTGGCTCACAATTATTATTGGCCCAAAGCAAGATGGGACATTGAGAATTTTGTAGAAAGGTGTAGCATAGCACATGAGGGAACACCCACAAGTGGGAACATGGATCAGGACCTGGACACGCCATGGGGCAAAATCAGGCCTGACAATAAAAGGAAAAATAGATTTGATAAAGTGGACCAAATGGAATGGGAAGCCCCTTTTCACGGACAAGCTTCACTTAACTGTTTTACAATGGCCACTATGCGGAGAGTGCAAAAAGATGTCTTACCCCAGGATAAGCCGAAAATCCCTCAATCGGACTTAAACAAACTGGAGGAAGAGGATGTAGAGAGGAAATCTCTCATCAAGAATTTTAAGAGGGGAGACAGCCCCAAAAGAAAAATTGGTAGCGGTCGTTTTGTGAATGATAATTCTGGGAGGAAAAATCATCACTATAAAGCTTCAAGTGGAAGAGACCATACCGGTGCATGGACAAATAGGTCCACACAATTAAAGGTCCATATGTAGCTTTGTTAAGAACGTGGACTGATGAAAAGGCAGAGGAAAACATTACATCTTCATACCAATATGTGAATGAGCTGACCACTCGGTTGAAAACTGGCTGGAAACTTGCCAATGAAAATTTGAAACAAGCCAGGAAGAAACATGCTGCCTATTATAACAGGAAGGCGAAAGACAGAAATTTGGCTGTGGGAGAGAAGGTACTGCTTCTTTTGCCCGGGAGTCAGAATAAGTTACAAATTGGATGGCAGGGTCCATATACAGTTCTAGAGAAGGTGTCTAGAACAAATTATAAGATAGATAAGAAGGGGAAAGAAAAAATCTATCATGTGAATCTCCTGAAGAAATATTTGGAAAGAGAACATCAGGAAGAGACACACTTGTTGACCTTGTCCATCGCCATGGAGATGAAAAAGGAACCACTTTCATCATTTGAATATCCATTACACCCCTGTGAGACAGCAGCACAGGTGAAAATCAGTACACATTTAACGAAAACTCAGAAAGAGAGAGTGCAACAGGTTCTAAATAATCATGCAGAGGTGTTAACAGACCGACCAGGGCATACAAACCTATTGGAATATGATATGAAACTCATAGACTCCACACCTGTCTGTATGAAACCATATTCGATTCCGTTAGCTAAGGAAAAAGCTTTGAAGGAAGAGATAGACTATCTATTGAAGGAAGGAATTATTTCGCACAGTGAGTCTTCGTATAGTTCCGGGGTGGTACTCTTAAGGAAGCCCTCTGGAGAACATAGACTCTGTATAGATTACAGGAGACTGAATGCTATTACAGAAGGACAGGTGGATCCATTGCCGGATACAAATCAGCTGTTTGCCAGACTAAATAAAGCTAAATATTTCTCAAAAGTGGATCTGAGTAAAGGATACTATCAGATTCCAGTAAAGCCTGAGGTTAGACCATACCTAGCTTTTAGTACCTCAGAGGACACTATGAGTTTAATAGATTGCCATTTGGATTGAAGAATGCGCCTAGTGTCTTCTCTAGAATGATGAGAAAATTATTGGATCCTCTGAATAATCCCTGTTTAACAAATTTTATGGATGATATCCTTATAGCAACAGAAACATTTGAGGAACACATTGACTCTCTGAACATGCTGTTTGATCGACTTAGGGAGGCAAATTTAACAGCCCGACCAACCAAATGTTGCGTTGGATGTAAAGAATTGGAATTTTTGGGACACACAGTTTATCAGGGAAACATGACCCCTGACCCAAAGAATTTAGAGAAACTACAGAAAGCCCCGAGACCACAAACCAAGAAGGACGTGAGATCCTTTGTCTCATTATGTGGTTTCTACCAGAAGTATATCAAGAACTTTAATTCCATATGTGCACCGTTAACTGAATTGACACGTAAAGGACTTCCAGATCGCATTACATGGACACCACAATGTGAAATGACTTACCAAGAATTGAAGGAAAAGCTCACAAGTAAACCCATTTTGAAATTACCTGACTTAAGTCAAGAATTCATAGTAAGGACGGATGCAAGTAATATTGGGCTAGGTGCAACTTTACTACAGAAATCAGATGCATTGGATGGGGAATTAAGCCCAGTGGCATATGCTAGCAGAAAGTTGAATAAAGCTGAAATCAACTACTCAACTAGCGAAAAAGAATGTCTTGCAGTAATATGGGCAATAAAGAAATTCAATATTTATCTATATGGGAAGGCATTTAAGTTGCAAACTGACCACAAACCTTTATCGTTTTTAGCACAGGCTAAGCATGAGAACTCTAGGTTACTCCGATGGTCTTTGCTTCTGGCTCCATATAATTTTAGCATTGAATATATATCTGGAAAAACCAATCTGGGAGCGGATTTTTTAAGCCGCCATCCGTGTGATGAGAATCACCGTAAACCCCAGAAATAATAATAAATTTCTCTATGTGTATATAGAATAAAGGACTGACATATAATGTCTGTTTTAAGAGGGGAGGTGTCATGAAATATTCTAATCCACATATATAAATTATTAGGTAAATATGAAGCCTAACAAATAAAATTAATAAAGAGAAGAGCAATGGTAAAATAACAGTGCTGTCACAAAGAATGTACTCGAAATCCCCCTTGTTTTCTGCTTCGTCTACAAATTGTAACGCTTTCACGTTGATAGTAAAGCTTACTGTATTATTACCCGCCTTCTTCAATGAAACGTGTGCTGTATTTCTTGGAAAAAACATTGAGAGGCCCTGCGTAATGACCTAAATTAATCCTAACATTAATTATATTACGTTACCAAAACGAACGAACAGATGGACAAAAGGAGCGAGAGGGGAGGGCTGAAAATCAGGAACGCATGCAACACGCGACGCGCGATATACAAATGCTGGCATCACGCGTGTAAGTCTACAAGCACTAACTTTTTCAGACGGACAGTGATAAAATACACTACCCTTTCCCAGAGTTAGGTTTATAAATCATAACAAACTCTTATTAGAAAAGACAACATTAGATGGGTTTACGTTTGAACACATAACAGTACCCAGACAGCACATCTTCGAAACAGGAGGTAGAAGAAATTGCATATTTTGAACGCAGCCACGTAGCTCCTTTAAATTAGTATTTTTGGGTTCCTTAGGGCTTGCTGACGAATAATATGTAAAACGTTACGCAAATAGTCCAGGAATTAATAAATTATACCCAAAATAAAATACTGGGGGTGCCTGACAGCATAAAATCATTTCTGCTCATAAGATTTTTTTTTACGTGTTTGAAAAAAATTTACGTTACAGAAATAGCCTACCATGTAAACTCCAAATTGATTGGAGCGCAACAAATGAAAGCCTAACCACGATTGGTCGGGCTATAAATACTATCTTGGTTGTTAGGGGAGACGGGAAAAGATAACATTTTTTCAAACACTTGTCGAAACGTGGCTCATTGGCCAGTCTCGCTGATATACACACTTGGGAGCGTTAGTTCGAAACCACTTGTTTAAATACACTTGATAAAGCATCAGTGCGTTGAAGCCAGCTTATATTTGGCTCAATAAAAGCCTGGAAGATAAGCAGATGGAAGTTTGTGCCAGTTTGTGCCAGAATTCATTGCTAATCAACGTATCTGTGTTATTCGTATGAATTGTGGTAAGCTTGAACCATTTAATATCTTTTAATGAAAATTGAATGTGAATTGTTGATTTATGCCTGTATATATATATATGTGTAGTTCAGTGGCAAACGTGAGGTAAAGCCTAAAATGCTCCAGCCTGAACGGAGGGTGTCGGAGAGAAGTAAAACGGCATGGAATGGCCAAACAGTACACTGACACCTGGATGATTGACTAGAAAGAAATAATGCTGGAAGTGCAGAGGCGTAGTAACCATTAAGAAGGGTAATACTGGAATAAAGTATTTCAAATGAAGCTGACTGTTGGCCTAACGCTCTGAACGCAATGTTTGTGCTGTATTGTGATCAGTGTAAAAGAGAATATAAATTAGTTATGAAGTAGAAGGTACATCCTTCTTGATTTCAGGGACAGTGGTCTTGATGGTACTGAGCAGCATCTGGTCAGAGATTTGCTGAATCCAGAGTCGGACAGCATACTCCTTGGTCCTTTTAGCTATCAGTGAGGTGTCTCCTGAGCCCAGAGGAGAATTCGAGCAGAGGAGTCCTTTCCTGCCGCCATCACTCAAGATAAGCAGAGTTGGCCAGCTGAGCTCAACATTATGTCCCCTCATCTTGAAATAACTTTATAAAAATACCATTCAGAGGGGAATTTACTTGTCTTAAAATCAGGAACTGTGAACATCTCCAATAATAGTCCCTAAAGACAAACTATTGAAGTCATGATGACCAATACCAACAGAGCTTGAACAAAACAAAACCAGTATTACCTCATTTTACTACTACACAACTGACACACATAGAACATTTGTACTAATATATGTCACTACAATATTCATATTATATATATATAATATACTACTCTTATTAGATATATATATACCTTCACAGCTGATCTCAGTCAGTACACTAAGTCCCTTATAAATATTTATAACATCCCACTTCACCACAACAATGTCACATCACAAATTTGCTGGACGTTACAGTGTAAAAGTAAGACATTATTTTTTGAAAAATAATAATGAAATATGTCACCCATAAAGAAATGTTAATAATTAACAAGCCATAGTGCTAACATGTTTAGATTTATTGTGTAAACATTTGTAAGTAATTTTACTTTTTTTTTTTTAGTTACCAAATACAATGTAGCAATTAAATTACAACATAAAATTACCGTAGCGGGACAAGTAAAACTTATTAAAAACTTGGGTAGTCAGTGCTATAATTTTTTCTACAATTTATGTTCATTTCTGGCATGCTCTCATAAAGCAAACAGGAAAGAACTAAATTGAAAAAGGGAGTTCGTTTCTTAACCATAGTGCCTTTTTTCTTTAAATTAATATTTTGGATGTGTAATGTTGACTAGTGTGTAAAAGTATAAAAACATTCAGCATCATGGAGGTAGTACTTACATCTCTGCCAGAAATGATAGGAACAAGGAGTGGCTCAAGAGCAACGACTACTTTTAGAACGTCATCCACCCAGTTCTCTTGTAGCTGTTAACAGAGAATAATCATAACTGTACTACTTGTTAACTGTCATCCACGTTAAGTATCAGCAGACAGACACATACGGTGATTACTTTTATGGCGTCATCAATAACATTCTCCTGCTGCTGTTTGGTGAAATTATCATCAATGTTTTAAAACAAATACAAGTATATAATTATTTGGTAGGATTGATAAATGTGTGCGTCGTTTGCTTTTTTATACATGTACGCACAAGCACACACACATACACAGAAACAAATAAATATATCAGTGTAGAATTGAAGACAATACCCGAATAAGTGCTAGTGTAATGAGACATAAGAAAAGATAGTACCAACTGATAGGTCACATATTCAGGAATATGTTGATAGCATTACAAGTCAGTCCTTGTTCTAAGATGTTCATGGTGAGAGGGGGGAGACTGAAAAACACACATAGAACAGAGCTGGAGCTATAGTGAAAGGAATGAGGAATGCACGCTCGTACCTTGAGCTGATGGTATGGAACAGATGATCTTGGTATGAGTATATTCGAGACCTATGGTCCTTTTGGAGCTGCATGTAAGGATGAATAATGAGTGGAATCTAGAAAGACGAACACACAATAAACGGGACTTTAAAATAACAAGGGACAGAACTACTGATATAGTTTAACCATTCTTACCTCCCTGGTTCCAGCAGTTGTACCAGTTCCAAGTAGAAGGTTGAGGATTTCTGTGGCAATTTTGATGATGTCATCAACGGCTTCAGCTTGCAGCTGTTATAGAAAATTAAATCTCGTGTTTATAATTCCAACTTGTGTTGAAGATCATAAAACACGGTTTATTCATAGAAAATGTCACATTACAAATGATCATCTGTCACAATAGATATGCATTAAAAAAAAAAAAAATTCCTCCTTGACACATTTTATAAAGTTACATCTTTGACAATTAATTCAACATGTACGAAGATATCACATGGAGACAAAAAGCTAAATACACCAGTCTTGTGTGTAAAGAAGGCTAACAACCACACAGAGAAGAGATCTGAAGCCAGAAGTAAGACGGAGTCTAACGGATGTCAAGGTCCTGAAGTGACAAGGATAAAGTTTACTGATGACAAGGACCAGAAGTGACAAGGATAATGTCTAACTGATGACAAAGTCTAGAAGTGACAAGGATAAAGTCTAACTGATGACAAGAACGAGAAGTGACAAGGATAAAGTCTAACTGATGACAAGGTCCAGAAGTCACAATGATAAAGTCTAATTGATGACAAGGACCAGAAGTGACAAGGATAAAGTCTAACAGATGACAAGGACCAGAAGTGAGAAGGATAAAGTTTAACTAATGGCAAGAACTAGAAGTGAGAAGGATAAAGTCTAACTAATTGCGAGAACTAGAAGTGAGAAGGATAAAGTCTAACTGATAACCAGGAGATCATAAAACAAATGTTATACTTAGACAATGTCACATCACAAATTTGCTGGACGTTACAGTGTAAAAGTAAGATGTTATTTTTTGAAAAATAATAATGAAATATGTCACCCATAAAGAAATGTTAATAATTAACAAGCCATAGTGCTAACATGTTTAGATTTATTGTGTAAACATTTGTAAGTAATTTTACTTTTTTTTTTTTAGTTACCAAATACAATGTAGCAATTAAATTACAACATAAAATTACCGTAGCGGGACAAGTAAAACTTATTAAAAACTTGGGTAATCAGTGCTATAATTTTTTCTACAATTTATGTTCATTTCTGGCATGCTCTCATAAAGCAAACAGGAAAGAACTAAATTGAAAAAGGGAGTTCGTTTCTTAACCATAATGCCTTTTTTCTTTAAATTAATATTTTGGATGTGTAATGTTGACTAGTGTGTAAAAGTATAAAAACGTTCAGCATCATGGAGGTAGTACTTACATCTCTGCCAGTAATGATAGGAACGAGGAGTGGCTCGAGAGCAACGACTACTTTCAGAACGTCATCCACCCAGTTCTCTTGTAGCTGTTAACAGAGAATAATCGTAACTGTACTACTTGTTAACTGTTAACCAAGTTAAGTATCAGCAGACAGACACATACGGTGATTACTTTTATGGCGTCATCAATAACATTCTCCTGCAGCTGTTTGGTGAAATTATCATCAATGTTTTAAAACAAATACAAGTATATAATTATTTGGTAGGATTGATAAATGTGTGCGTCGTTGCTTTTATACATGTACGCACAAGCATACACACATACACAGAAACAAATAAATATATCAGTGTAGAATTGAAGACAATACCTGAATAAGTGCTAGTGTAATGAGACATAAGAAAAGATAGTACCAATTGATAGGTCACATATTCAGGAATATGTTGATAGCATTACAAGTCAGTCCTTGTTCTAAGATGTTCATGGTGAGAGGGGGGAGACTGAAAAACACACATAGAACAGAGCTGGAGATACAGTGAAAGGAATGAGGAATGCGCGCTCGTACCTTGAGCTGATGGTATGGAACAGATGATCTTGGTATGAGTATATTCGAGACCTATGGTCCTTTTGGAGCTGAATGTAAGGATGAATAATGAGTGGAATCTAGACAGACGTACACACAATCACCGGGACTTTAAAATAACAAGGGACAGAACTACTGATATAGTTTAACCATTCTTACCTCCCTGGTTCCAGCAGTTGTACCAGTTCCAAGTAGAAGGTTGAGGATTTCTGTGGCAATTTTGATGATGTCATCAACGGCTTCAGCTTGCAGCTGTAATAGAAAATTAAATCTCGTGTTTATAATTCCAACTTGTGTTGAAGATCATAAAATCGTGTTATTCATAGAAAATGTCACATTACAAATGATCATCTGTCACAAGAAACACGTATATAAAAAAAAAAATTTCCTCCTTGACACATTTTATAAAGTTATATCTGTGACAATTAATTCAACATGTACGAAGATATCACATGGAGATAAAAAGCTAAATACACCAGTCTTGTGTGTAAAGAAGGCTAACAACTATACGGAGAAGAGATCTGAAGCCAGAAGTAAGACGGAGTCTAACTGATGACAAGAATGAGAAGTGACAAGGATAAAGTCTAACTGATGACAAGGTCCAGAAGTGACAAGGATAATGTCTAACTGATGACAAGGTCCAGAAGTGACAAGGATAAAGTCTAACTGATGACAAGAACGAGACATGACAATGATAAAGTCTAACTGATGACAAGGTCCAGAAGTCACAAGGATAAAGTCTAACTGATGACAAGGACCAGAGGTGAAAAGGATAAAGTCTAAGTGATAACAAGGAGCAGAAGTGAGAAGGATAAAGTCTAACTAATGACAAGAACTAGAAGGATAAAGTTTAACTAATGACAAGAACTAGAAGAACAAAGTCTAACTGATGACAACAACTAGAAGGATAAAGTCTAACTGATGACAAGAAGTAGAAGTGAGAAGGTTTTAATCTAACTAATGACAAAAACTAGAAATGAGAAGGATAAAGTCTAACTAATGACAAGAACTGAAATGATAAAGGCTAAGTGATGACATGAACTAGAAGGATAAAGTCTAACTGATGACAAGAACTAGAAGTGAAAAGGATAAAGTCTTACTGATGACAAGAACTAGAAGTGAGAAGGATAAAGTCTAACTGATGACAAGAACTAGAAGTGAGAAAGATAAACACTAACTGATGATAAGATCAAGAAGTGACAAGGATAAAGTCTAAGTGATGACAAGGACCAGAAGTGAGAAGTATAAAGTCTAACTGATCACAAGGACCAGAAGTGAGAAGGATAAAGTCTGACTGATGACATGGACCAGAAGTGAAAAGAATAAAGTCTAACTGATGACACGGACCAGAAGTGACAAGGATAAAGTCTAACTGATGACAAGAACTAGAAGGATAAAGTCTAACTGATGACAAGGACCAGAAGTGAGAAGGATAAAGTCTAACTAATGTCAAGAACTAGAAGGATTAAGTCTAACTGATGACAAGAACCAGAAGGACAAAGTCTAACTGATGACGAGGACCAGAAGTAAGAAGGATAAATTCTAACTAATGGCAAGAACTAGAAGTGAGAAGGATAAAGTCTAACTAATGGCAAGAACTAGAAGTGAGAAGGATAAAGTCTAACTGATAACCAGGAGATCATAAAACAAATGTTATACTTAGACAATGTCACATCACAAATTTGCTGGACGTTACAGTGTAAAAGTAAGACATTATTTTTTGAAAAATAATAATGAAATATGTCACCCATAAAGAAATGTTAATAATTAACAAGCCATAGTGCTAACATGTTTAGATTTATTGTGTAAACATTTGTAAGTAATTTTACTTTTTTTTTTTTAGTTACCAAATACAATGTAGCAATTAAATTACAACATAAAATTACCGTAGCGGGACAAGTAAAACTTATTAAAAACTTGGGTAGTCAGTGCTATAATTTTTTCTACAATTTATGTTCATTTCTGGCATGCTCTCATAAAGCAAACAGGAAAGAACTAAATTGAAAAAGGGAGTTCGTTTCTTAACCATAGTGCCTTTTTTCTTTAAATTAATATTTTGGATGTGTAATGTTGACTAGTGTGTAAAAGTATAAAAACATTCAGCATCATGGAGGTAGTACTTACATCTCTGCCAGAAATGATAGGAACAAGGAGTGGCTCAAGAGCAACGACTACTTTTAGAACGTCATCCACCCAGTTCTCTTGTAGCTGTTAACAGAGAATAATCATAACTGTACTACTTGTTAACTGTCATCCACGTTAAGTATCAGCAGACAGACACATACGGTGATTACTTTTATGGCGTCATCAATAACATTCTCCTGCTGCTGTTTGGTGAAATTATCATCAATGTTTTAAAACAAATACAAGTATATAATTATTTGGTAGGATTGATAAATGTGTGCGTCGTTGCTTTTATACATGTACGCACAAGCACACACACATACACAGAAACAAATAAATATATCAGTGTAGAATTGAAGACAATACCCGAATAAGTGCTAGTGTAATGAGACATAAGAAAAGATAGTACCAACTGATAGGTCACATATTCAGGAATATGTTGATAGCATTACAAGTCAGTCCTTGTTCTAAGATGTTCATGGTGAGAGGGGGGAGACTGAAAAACACACATAGAACAGAGCTGGAGCTATAGTGAAAGGAATGAGGAATGCACGCTCGTACCTTGAGCTGATGGTATGGAACAGATGATCTTGGTATGAGTATATTCGAGACCTATGGTCCTTTTGGAGCTGCATGTAAGGATGAATAATGAGTGGAATCTAGAAAGACGAACACACAATAAACGGGACTTTAAAATAACAAGGGACAGAACTACTGATATAGTTTAACCATTCTTACCTCCCTGGTTCCAGCAGTTGTACCAGTTCCAAGTAGAAGGTTGAGGATTTCTGTGGCAATTTTGATGATGTCATCAACGGCTTCAGCTTGCAGCTGTTATAGAAAATTAAATCTCGTGTTTATAATTCCAACTTGTGTTGAAGATCATAAAACACGGTTTATTCATAGAAAATGTCACATTACAAATGATCATCTGTCACAATAGATATGCATTAAAAAAAAAAAAATTCCTCCTTGACACATTTTATAAAGTTACATCTTTGACAATTAATTCAACATGTACGAAGATATCACATGGAGACAAAAAGCTAAATACACCAGTCTTGTGTGTAAAGAAGGCTAACAACCACACAGAGAAGAGATCTGAAGCCAGAAGTAAGACGGAGTCTAACGGATGTCAAGGTCCTGAAGTGACAAGGATAAAGTTTACTGATGACAAGGACCAGAAGTGACAAGGATAATGTCTAACTGATGACAAAGTCTAGAAGTGACAAGGATAAAGTCTAACTGATGACAAGAACGAGAAGTGACAAGGATAAAGTCTAACTGATGACAAGGTCCAGAAGTCACAATGATAAAGTCTAATTGATGACAAGGACCAGAAGTGACAAGGATAAAGTCTAACAGATGACAAGGACCAGAAGTGAGAAGGATAAAGTTTAACTAATGGCAAGAACTAGAAGTGAGAAGGATAAAGTCTAACTAATTGCGAGAACTAGAAGTGAGAAGGATAAAGTCTAACTGATAACCAGGAGATCATAAAACAAATGTTATACTTAGACAATGTCACATCACAAATTTGCTGGACGTTACAGTGTAAAAGTAAGATGTTATTTTTTGAAAAATAATAATGAAATATGTCACCCATAAAGAAATGTTAATAATTAACAAGCCATAGTGCTAACATGTTTAGATTTATTGTGTAAACATTTGTAAGTAATTTTACTTTTTTTTTTTTAGTTACCAAATACAATGTAGCAATTAAATTACAACATAAAATTACCGTAGCGGGACAAGTAAAACTTATTAAAAACTTGGGTAATCAGTGCTATAATTTTTTCTACAATTTATGTTCATTTCTGGCATGCTCTCATAAAGCAAACAGGAAAGAACTAAATTGAAAAAGGGAGTTCGTTTCTTAACCATAATGCCTTTTTTCTTTAAATTAATATTTTGGATGTGTAATGTTGACTAGTGTGTAAAAGTATAAAAACGTTCAGCATCATGGAGGTAGTACTTACATCTCTGCCAGTAATGATAGGAACAAGGAGTGGCTCGAGAGCAACGACTACTTTCAGAGCGTCATCCAGCCAGTTCTCTTGTAGCTGTTAACAGAGAATAATTGTAACTGTACTTCTTGTTATTTGTTAACCAAGTTAAGTATCAGCAGACAGACACATACGGTGATTACTTTTATGGCGTCATCAATAACATTCTCCTGCAGCTGTTTGGTGAAATTATCATCAATGTTTTAAAACAAATACAAGTATATAATTATTTGGTAGGATTGATAAATGTGTGCGTCGTTGCTTTTATACATGTACGCACAAGCATACACACATACACAGAAACAAATAAATATATCAGTGTAGAATTGAAGACAATACCTGAATAAGTGCTAGTGTAATGAGACATAAGAAAAGATAGTACCAATTGATAGGTCACATATTCAGGAATATGTTGATAGCATTACAAGTCAGTCCTTGTTCTAAGATGTTCATGGTGAGAGGGGGGAGACTGAAAAACACACACATAGAACAGAGCTGGAGATACAGTGAAAGGAATGAGGAATGCGCGCTCGTACCTTGAGCTGATGGTATGGAACAGATGATCTTGGTATGAGTATATTCGAGACCTATGGTCCTTTTGGAGCTGAATGTAAGGATGAATAATGAGTGGAATCTAGACAGACGTACACACAATCACCGGGACTTTAAAATAACAAGGGACAGAACTACTGATATAGTTTTAACCATTCTTACCTCCCTGGTTCCAGCAGTTGTACCAGTTCCAAGTAGAAGGTTGAGGATTTCTGTGGCAATTTTGATGATGTCATCAACGGCTTCAGCTTGCAGCTGTAATAGAAAATTAAATCTCGTGTTTATAATTCCAACTTGTGTTGAAGATCATAAAATCGTGTTATTCATAGAAAATGTCACATTACAAATGATCATCTGTCACAAGAAACACGTATATAAAAAAAAAAAATTTCCTCCTTGACACATTTTATAAAGTTATATCTGTGACAATTAATTCAACATGTACGAAGATATCACATGGAGATAAAAAGCTAAATACACCAGTCTTGTGTGTAAAGAAGGCTAACAACTATACGGAGAAGAGATCTGAAGCCAGAAGTAAGACGGAGTCTAACTGATGACAAGAATGAGAAGTGACAAGGATAAAGTCTAACTGATGACAAGGTCCAGAAGTGACAAGGATAATGTCTAACTGATGACAAGGTCCAGAAGTGACAAGGATAAAGTCTAACTGATGACAAGAACGAGACATGACAATGATAAAGTCTAACTGATGACAAGGTCCAGAAGTCACAAGGATAAAGTCTAACTGATGACAAGGACCAGAGGTGAAAAGGATAAAGTCTAAGTGATAACAAGGAGCAGAAGTGAGAAGGATAAAGTCTAACTAATGACAAGAACTAGAAGGATAAAGTTTAACTAATGACAAGAACTAGAAGAACAAAGTCTAACTGATGACAACAACTAGAAGGATAAAGTCTAACTGATGACAAGAAGTAGAAGTGAGAAGGTTTTAATCTAACTAATGACAAAAACTAGAAATGAGAAGGATAAAGTCTAACTAATGACAAGAACTGAAATGATAAAGGCTAAGTGATGACATGAACTAGAAGGATAAAGTCTAACTGATGACAAGAACTAGAAGTGAAAAGGATAAAGTCTTACTGATGACAAGAACTAGAAGTGAGAAGGATAAAGTCTAACTGATGACAAGAACTAGAAGTGAGAAAGATAAACACTAACTGATGATAAGATCAAGAAGTGACAAGGATAAAGTCTAAGTGATGACAAGGACCAGAAGTGAGAAGTATAAAGTCTAACTGATCACAAGGACCAGAAGTGAGAAGGATAAAGTCTGACTGATGACATGGACCAGAAGTGAAAAGAATAAAGTCTAACTGATGACACGGACCAGAAGTGACAAGGATAAAGTCTAACTGATGACAAGAACTAGAAGGATAAAGTCTAACTGATGACAAGGACCAGAAGTGAGAAGGATAAAGTCTAACTAATGTCAAGAACTAGAAGGATTAAGTCTAACTGATGACAAGAACCAGAAGGACAAAGTCTAACTGATGACGAGGACCAGAAGTAAGAAGGATAAAGTCTAATTTATGACAAGAACTAGAAGTGAGAATGATAAAGTCTAACTAATGGCAAGAACTAGAAGTGAGAAGGATAAAGTCTAACTAATTGCAAGAACTAGAAGTAAGAAGGATAAAGTCTAACTGATAACCAGGAGATCATAAAACAAATGTTATACTTAGACAATGTCACATCACAAATTTGCTGTACGTTACAGTGTAAAAGTAAGACATTTGTTTTTTGAAAAATAATAATGAAATATGTCACCCATAAGAAAATATTAATAATTAACAAGCCAGAGTGCTAACATGTTTAGATCTATTGTGTAAACATTTGTAAGTAATTTTACTTTTTTTTTTTTAGTTACCAAATACAATGTAGCAATTAAATTACAACATAAAATTACCGTAGCGGGACAAGTAAAACTTATTAAAAACTTGGGTAATCAGTGCTATAATTTTTTCTACAATTTATGTTCATTTCTGGCATGCTCTCATAAAGCAAACAGGAAAGAACTAAATTGAAAAAGGGAGTTCGTTTCTTAACCATGGTGCCTTTTTCCTTTAAATTATTATTTTGGATGTGTAATGTTGACTAGTGTGTAAAAGTATAAAAACATTCAGCATCCTGGAGGTAGTACTTACATCTCTGCCAGAAATGATAGGAACAAGGAGTGGCTCAAGAGCAACGACTACTTTCAGAACGTCATCCACCCAGTTCTCTTGTAACTGTTAACAGAGAATAAACGTAACTGTACTACTTGTTAACTGTTAACCAAGTTAAGTATCAGCAGACAGACACATACGGTGATTACTTTTATGGCGTCATCAATAACGTTCTCCTGCAGCCGTTTGGTGAAATTATCATCAATGTTTTAAAACAAATACAAGTATATAATTATTTGGTAGGATTGATAAATGTGTGAATGGTTGGTTTTATACATATGTACACACAAGCACGCACACATACACAGAAACAAATAAATATATCAGTGTAGAATTGAAGACAAGACCCGAATAAGTGCTAGTGTAACGAAACATAAGAAAAGATAGTACCAATTGATAGGTCACACATTCAGGAATATGTTGATAGCATTACAAGTCAGTCCTTGTTCTAAGATGTTCATGGTGAGAGGGGGGAGACAGAAAAAACACACATAGAACAGAGCTGGAGATACAGTGAAAGGAATGAGGAAGACGCGCATCTCGTACCTTGATCTGATGGTACGGAACAGATGATCTTGGTATATTCAAGATCTATGATCCATTTAGAGCTGAAGGTAATGATGAATGATGAGTGGAATCTAGAAAGACGTACACACAATCACAGAGACATTAAAATAACAAGGGACAGAACTACTGATTTAGTTTAACCAATCTTACCTCCCTGGTCCCAGCAGTTGTACCAGTTCCAAGTAGAAGGTTGAGGAGTTCTGTGGCAATTTTGATGATGTCATCAACTGCTTCAGCTTGCAGCTGTAATAGAAAATTTAATCTCGTGTTTTTAATTGCATCTTGTGTTGAAGATCATAAAACACGTTTTATTCATAGAAAATATCACATTACAAATGATCATCTGTCACAAGAGACACGTTTTAAAAAACAAAAAATGTTTTCCTTGACACATTTTATAAAGTTACATCTGTGACAATTAATTCAACATGTACGAAGATATCACATGGAGACAAAAAGCTAAATACACCAGTCTTGTGTGTAAGGAAGGCTAACACCTTCACGGAGAAGAGATCTGAAGACAGAAGTAAGACGGAGTCTAACTGATGACAAGAATGAGAAGCGACAAGGATAAAGTCTAACTGATGACAAGGTCCAGAAGTGACAAGGATAAAGTCTAACTGATGACAAGAACGAGAAGTGACAAGGATAAAGTCTAACTGATGACAAGAACGAGAAGTGACAAGGATAAAGTCTAACTGATGACAAGGTCCAGAAGTCACAAGGATAAAGTCTAACTGATGACAAGGACCAGAAGTGAAAAGGATAAAGTGTAACTGATGACAAGGACTAGAAGTGAGAAGGATAAAGTCTAACTGATGACAAGAACTAGAAGGATAAAGTCTAATTGATGACAAGAACTAGAAGGACAAAGTCTAATTGATGACAAGAACTAGAAGGATAAAGTCTAACTGATGACAAGAAGTAGAAGTGAGAAGGTTTTAGTCTAACTAATGACAAGAACTAGAAATGAGAAGGATAAAGTCTAACTAATGACAAGAACTGGAAGAATAAAGGCTAAGTGATGACAAGAACTAGAAGGATAAAGTCTAACTGATGACAAGAACTAGAAGTGAGAAGGATAAAGTCTAACTGATGACAAGAACTAGAAGTGAGAAGGATAAAGTCTAACTATTGACAAGAACTAGAAGTGAGAAGGATAAATACTAACTCATGACAAGAACTAGAAGTGACAAGGATAAAGTCTAAGTGATGACAAGGACCAGAAGTGAGAAGTATAAAGTCTAACTGATCACAAGGACCAGAAGTAAGAAGGATAAAGTCTGACTGATGAAAAGGACCAGAAGTGAAAAGGATAAAGTCTAACTGATGACAAGAACTAGAAGGATAAAGTCTAAGTGATGACAAGGACCAGAAGTGAGAAGGATAAAGTCTAACTAATGACAAGAACTAGAAGGATAAAGTGTAACTGATGACAAGAACTAGAAGGACAATGTCTAACTGATGACAAGGACCAGAAGTGAGAAGGATAAAGTCTAACTGATGACAAGAACTAGAAGTGAGAAGGATAAAGTCTAACTGATAACCAGGCGATCATAAAACAAATGTTATACTTAGACAACTTCACATCTCAAATTTGCTGGACGTTACATTGTAAAAGTAAGACATTATTTTTTGAAAAATAATAATGAAATATGTCTGCCATAAGGAAATGTTAACAATTAACAAGCCAGAGTGCTAACATGTGTAGATCTATTATGTAAACATTTGTAAGTAATTTTACTTTTTTTAAATAGTGACCAAACACAATGTAGCAATTAAATTGCAACATAAAATTACCGTAGCGGAACAAGTAAAACAAGTAAAACTTATTAAAAACTTGGGTAATCAGTGCTATAATTTATTCTACAATTTATGTTCATTTCTGGCATGCTCTTATAAAGCAAACAGGAAAGAACTAAATTGAAAAAGGGAGTTCGTTTCTTAACCGTAGTGCCTTTTTTCTTTAAATGAATATTTTGGACGTTTAATGTTGACTAGTGTGTAAAAGTATAAAAAACGTTCAGCATCATGGAGGTAGTACTTACATCTCTGCCAGTAATAAGAGGAATAAGGAGTGGCTCAAGAGCAACGACTACTTTCAGAGTGTCATCCAGCCAGTTCTCTTGTAGCTGTTAACACAAAATAATCGTAACTGTACTACTTGTTAACTGTTAACCAAGTTAAGTATCAGCAGACAGACACATACGGTGATTACTTTTATGGCGTCATCAATAACGTTCCCCTGCAGCTGTTTGGTGCAATTATCATCAATGTTTTAAAACAAATACAAGTATATAATTATTTGGTACGGATTGATAAATATGTAAGTCGTTGCTTTTATACATGTACGCACAAGCACGCGCATATACACAAACAAATAAATATATCAGTGTAGAATTGATGACAAGACCCGAATAAGTGCTAGTGTAACGAGACATAAGAAAAGATAGTATTAATTGATAGGTCACACATTCAGGAATATGTTGATAGCATTACAAGTCAGTCCTTGTTCTAAGATGTTCATGGTGAGAGTGGGGGAGACTGAAAGACACACATAGAACAGAGCTGGAGATACAGTGAAAGGAATGAGGAAGACGTGCATATACCTTGATCTGATGGTACAGAACAGATGATCTTGGTATGAGTATATTCGAGACCTATGATCCTTTTCGAGCTGAAGGTAATGATGAGTGGAATCTAGAAAGACGTATACACAATCACTGAGACATTAAAATAACAAGGGACAGAACTACTGATTTAGTTTAACCAATCTTACCTCGCCACTAGGCGTAATGGCCACTGACTGCTTTGACGGTCGGTGGCTAAGGACAGAAGAAGAAGAAGAAGAATCTTACCTCCCTGGTTCCAGCAGTTGTACCAGTTCCAAGTAGAAGGTTGATGAGTTCTGTGGCAATTTTGATGATGTCATCAGCTGTGTCAGCTTGCAGCTGTAATATAAAATTATATCTCGTGTTTATAATTCCAACTTGTGTTGAAGATCATAAAACACGTTTTATTCATAGAAAATGTCACATTGCAAATGATCATCTATCACAAGAGACAAGTATTTTTTTAAAAATAGTTCCTCCTTGATACATTTTATAAAGTTACATCTGATACAATTAATTCAACATGTACGAAGATATCACATGGAGACAAAAAGCTAAATACACCAGTCTTGTGTGTAAAGAAGGCTAACAACCACACAGAGAAGAGATCTGAAGCCAGAAGTAAGACGGAGTCTAACTGATGACAAGGTCCAGAAGTGACAAGGATAAAGTCTAACTGATGACAAGGTCCGGAAGTGACAAGGATAAAGTCTAACTGATGACAAGAACGAGAAGTGACAAGGATAAAGTCTAACTGATTATAAGAACGAGAAGTGACAAGGATAAAGTCTAACTGATGACAAGAACGAGAAGTGACAAGGATAAAGTCTAACTGATGACAAGGTCCAGAAGTCACAAGGATAAAGTCTAACTGATGACACGGACCAGAAGTGAAAAGGATAAAGTGTAACTGATGACAAGGACCAGAAGTGAGAAGGATAAAGTCTAACTGATGACAAGAACTAGAAGGATAAAGTCTAAGTGATGACAAGGACCAGAAGTTAAAAGGATAAAGTCTAACTAATCACAAGAACTAGAAGGATAAAGTCTAACTGATGACAAGAACTAGAAGGACAAAGTCTAACTGATGACAAGAACTAGAAGGATAAAGTCTAATTGATGACAAGAACTAGAAGGACAAAGTCTAATTGATGACAAGAACTAAAAGGAGAAAGTCTAACTGATGACAAGAAGTAGAAGTGAGAAGGTTTAAGTCTAACTAATGACAAGAACTAGAAATGAGAAGGATAAAGTCTATCTAATGACAAGAACTGGAAGAATAAAGGCTAAGTGATGACAAGAACTAGAAGGATAAAGTCTAACTGATGACAAGAACTAGAAGTGAGAAGGATAAATTCTAAGTGATGGTATGAACTAGAAGTGAAAAGGATAAAGTCTAACTGATGACAAGAACTAGAAGTGAGAAGGATAAAGTCTAACTGATGACAAGAACTAGAAGTGAGAAGGATAAACACTAACCGATGACAAGAACTAGAAGTGACAAGGATAAAGTCTAAGTAATGACAAGGACCAGAAGTGAGAAGTATAAAGTCTAACTGATTACAAGGACCAGAAGTGAGAAGGATAAAGTCTGATTGATGAAAAGGACCAGAAGTGAAAAGGATAAAGTCTAACTGATGACAAGAACTAGAAGGATAAAGTCTAAGTGATGACAAGGACCAGAAGTGAGAAGAATAAATTCTAACTAATAACCAGAACTAGAAGGATAAAGTCTAACTGATGACAAGGACTAGAAGGACAAAGTCTAACTGATGACAAGGACCAGAAGTGAGAAGGATAAAGTCTAACTGATGACAAGGACCAGAAGTGAGAAGGAAAAAGTCTAACTGATAACCAGGCGATCATAAAACAAATGTTATACTTAGACAATGTCACATCACAAATTTGCTGGACGTTACAGTGTAAAAGTAAGACATTATTTTTTGAAAAATAATAATGAAATATGTCAGCCATAAGGAAATGTTAACAATTAACAAGCCAGAGTGCTAACATGTGTAGATCTATTATGTAAACATTTGTAAGTAATTTTATATTTTTTTTCATAGTGACCAAACACAATGTAGCAATTAAATTGCAACATAAAATTACCGTAGCGGAACAAGTAAAACAAGTAAAACTTATTAAAAACTTGGGTAATCAGTGCTATAATTTATTCTACAATTTATGTTCATTTCTGGCATGCTCTCATAAAGCAAACAGGAAAGAACTAAATTGAAAAAGGGAGTTCGTTTCTTAACCGTAGTGCCTTTTTTCTTTAAATGAATATTTTGGACGTGTAATGTTAACTAGTGTGTAAAAGTATAAAAACTTTTAACATCATGGAGGTAGTACTTACATCTCTGCCAGTAATGATAGGAACGAGGAGTGGCTCGAGAGCAACGACTACTTTCAGAACGTCATCCACCCAGTTCTCTTGTAGCTGTTAACAGAGAATAATCGTAACTGTACTACTTGTTAACCGTTAACCAAGTTAAGTATCAGCAGACAGACACATACGGTGATTACTTTTATGGCGTCATCAATAACGTTCCCCTGCAGCTGTTTGGTGCAATTATCATCAATGTTTTGAAACAAATACAAGTATATAATTATTTGGTACGGATTGATAAATGTGTGCGTCGTTGCTTTTATACATGTACGCACAAGCACGCACACGTACACAGAAACAAATAAATATATCAGTGTAGAATTGATGACAAAACCCGAATAAGTGCTACTGTTACGAGACATAAGAAAAGATAGTACCAATTGATAGGTCACACATTCAGGAATATGTTGATAGCATTACAAGTCAGTCCTTGTTCTAAGATGTTTATGGTGAGGGGGAGGGGGAGACTGAAAAACACACATAGAACAGAGCTGGAGACACAGTGAAAGGAATGAGGAATGCGCGCTCGTAACTTGATCTGATGGTACAGAACAGATGATCTTGGTATGAATATATTCGAGACCTATGATCCTTTTGGAGCTGAAAGTAATAATGAGTGGAATCTAGAAAGACGTACACACAATCACTGAGACATTAAAATAACAAGTGACAGAACTACTGATTTAGTTTAACCAATCTTACCTCCCTGGTTCCAGCAGTTGTACCAGTTCCAAGTAGAAGGTTGATGAGTTCTGTGGCAATTTTGATGATGTCATCAGCTGTGTCAGCTTGCACCTATAATAGAAAATTATATCTCGTGTTTATAATTCCAACTTGTGTTGAAGATCATAAAACACGTTTTATTCATAGAAAATGTCACATTGCAAATGATCATCTATCACAAGAGACACGTATTTAAAAAAAAAGTTCCTCCTTGACACATTTTATACAGTTACATCTGATACAATTAATTCAACATGTACGAAGATATCACATGAAGATAAAAAGCTAAATACACCAGTCTTGTGTGTAAAGAAGGCTAACAACCACATGGAGAAGAGATCTGAAGCCAGAAGTAAGACGGAGTCTAACTGATGACAAGAACGAGAAGTGACAAGGATAAAGTCTAACTGATGACAAGGTCCAGAAGTGACAAGGATAAAGTCTAATTGATGACAAGGACCAGAAGTGAGAAGGATAAAGTCTAACTGATGACAAGAACTAGAAGGATAAATTCTAAGTGATGACAAGGACCAGAAGTGAGAAGGATAAAGTCTAACTAATGACAAGAACTAGAAGGATAAAGTCTAACTGATGACAAGAACTTGAAGGACAAAGTCTAACTGATGACAAGAACTAGAAGTGAGAAGGATAAAATCTAACTATTGGCAAGAACCAGAAGTGAGAAGGATAAAGTCTATCTGATGACAAGAACTAGAAGTGAGAAGGATACAGTCTAACTAATGACAAGAACTAGAAGTGAGAAGGATAAAGTCTAACTGATGACAAGAACTAGAAGGATAAAGTATAACTGATGACAAGAACTAGAAGGATAAAGTCTACCTAATGACAAGAACTAGAAGTGAGAAGGATAAAGTCTAACTAATGACAAGAACTAGAAGTGAGATAGATAAAGGCTAAGTGATGACAAGGACTAGAAGGATAAATTCTAACTGATGACAAGAACTAGAAGGATAAAGTCTAACTGATGCCAACAACTAGAAGGATAAAGTCTAACTGATGACAAGAACTAGAAGTGACAAGGATAAAGTCTAAGTGATGACAAGAACTAGAAGTGAGAAGGATAAAGTCTAACTGATGACAAGGTCGAGAAGTGACAAGGATAAAGTCTAAGTGTTGACAAGAACTAGAAGGAAGAAGGATAAAATGTAAGTGATGACAAGGACCAGAAGTGAGAAGGATAGTCTAACTGATGACAAGAACTAGAAGTGAGAAGGATAAAGTCTAAGTGATGACAAGGACCAGAAGTGTGAAGGATAAAGTCTAAGCGATGACAAGAACTAGAAGTGTGAAGGATAAAGTCTAAGCGATGACAAGAACTAGAAGTGAGAAGGATAAAGTCTAAGTGATGACAAGAACTAGAAGTGACAAGGATAAAGTCTAACTGATGACAAGGTCGAGAAATGACAAGGATAAAGTCTAACTGATGACAAGGTCGAGACAAGATATGGATTTAAAAAAATGATATTCTTTTAACTTCATATGTTTAACCTTTAATGTTGACTGGTGTATAAAAGTATTAACAAAAATTGTCACAATGGAGGTAGTACTTACATCTCTGACGGTAATAGTTATAGGGAGTGAGCCGACAACCTTAATTATTTTTACAAGTTCGTCAACCCAGTTCTCTTGTAGCTGGTTAAGGAAAAAATCATGTTATACAAGTCAATAAATATGGCAAGCCATTTCATTTATTTGCGTTATATATATATATATATATATATATATATATATATATATATATATATATATATATATATATATATATATATATATATATATATATATATATATATATATATATATATATATATATATATATATATATATGTATATGTATATATGTATATATATATATATATATATATATATATATATATATATATATATATATATATATATATCTATATATATCTATATATCTATATATATATATATAGATATATAGATATATAGATATATATAGATATATATATTGTAAAAATATATACTGAAGCACATTAAAAACGCTCCACTATTATATATAATGATGCCGAGAAGCTGGAAAAAAAAGTGTGGGAATGGATTTTCCCCGTGTTTGTCATGAGGTAGAGAGCGAATGGCTGCTGGAATGGAAAGTGCATGATTCAACCCACGGGTTTGTGTACAGACTACATGAAAACAATGAAAGTTACACGTGCAACACGATTCCCAACAGCTATGACCCTGAAAATGTGTACGCGTTGTGGCAGTATACTCGGTATAAAAAGGCCGTTGAGACATAACACCCAGTACATGTGCTTGAAATGCCACGACTATCTGAAAACGACCGCCAACGAGCCATTGGTATGTTGGAGACTGGAATGAGCTCGCGGCCATTGCCAGAAGGATGAATTGCCACCACAGCACTATTGTACGTCTCAATGAACGTTACGGAACCACTGGCAGTGCCCGGGATAGACTTCGGAGTGGCCAACCACGAGTTATTACCCCTGCGCAAGATCGTCATATTGTGCTGAGTCACCTAAGGAATCGTTCTCTCCCGGCAAATCAAACAGCAAGAGCAATAGTGGGTAGACGTGGGCAAATCTCTCGAATGACAGTCATACGACGACTCAGAGATACAGGCCTTACTGCAAGACGACCTTATGTTGGGCCAAACTTGATTCACAGACATCGTCAGCAGCGCCTGCAATGGGCAGAGCAACATGTCAGATGGACTAGACTGCAGTGGAATGCTGTCCTATTCACAGACGAGAGCAGATTCAACATATCTTTTGCTGATGGACGTATGCGGATTTGGCGACGGTGTGGAGAGCACTTTGCAGATTGCTGTGTTCGTCAGCACAACCGATTTGGAGGTGGCAGTATTCACATTTGGGGAGGATTCAATTTTCACCATCGCTTGCCTCTTCACGTCTTCCGTGGAAATGTTAATGCTGTGACATATCGAGATGAGGTTCTGGATGCATTGGTTACTCCTGCGTTCACAAATTATCCAGACTTGCAGCTTCTCCAGCAGGATAACGCACGTGCGTACACCGCATGCATTACGCAGCAATATCTACAGCAGCAGAACATTGTGACGATTGATTGGCCTGCCCTATCACCAGACATGTCCCCTATAGAACATCTGTGGGACGAGCTTGAACGCAGAGTCTACAGGCAAGGTTCTCTAGCTAATCTGCAACAGCTCGAAGCTGCTCTTACACGTGAATGGGACTTGATTCTCCGGAATTTCCTTCAGAGACTTGTGCGTTCCATGCGGAGCCGCTGCCAAGCTTGTTTGCAAGCACACGGTGGACATACCAGATACTGAGGATAGTGTGAATGAATTTGTCTATTGGTTGCATTTTTGGTTTTCTCCCTTGCCTGCACAGAATGCAATGAATTTCATAACAATCAAATGTACAAATTAATTACCAGCATGGATTCATAGGAAAATTAATAAAGATTTCAAATATGTAAACTTATAAACACTTATATTTACATTTCACACTCTGTTCCTGGATTATACAGGTGGTGCGTTTTTAATGTGCTTCAGTATATATATATATATATATATATATATATATATATATATATATATATATATATATATATATATATATATATATATATCTATATATATATATATATATATATTTATAAAGAGTAAAGAAGGCCAACAACCACACGGAGAAGAGATCTGAAGCCAGAAGTTAGAAGGATAACGTCTAACTGATGACAAGAATGAGAAGAGAGAAGGATAAAGTCTAACTGTTGACAAGGACCAGAAATGAGAAGGATAAAGTCTGATGACAATGGCATTATAAAACAAATGTTATAATTAGACAATGTCTCATCAGAAATTACATCTGTCTAAAAGATGGTAGGTAGAGAGACACGAAGTGTATGAAGCATACACAGAAAGACACTAAGCTAATGACACCTGACGGGAAGACATAACATAAGTTTGTTGAAGGCCTTTATTTCTTGAGGAAATGAAAGGTGAAAGAAGAATAATATTCCCATTTATTATCTCGAACCGAAAGAGAAGCAAGGAATAGTGACACTGTAATCTACCATGCATGTCGTAAGATTCCACCAAAAAGAGTTGGGTACGGAACTTCCCACTTATAGCGCTGTGTCCCTCTTGCATGTTTCCTTCAACTCTTCCCTCCGTTATGGTCTTCAGTAAGATGTTATGTCTTTTTACATGACCAAAATATTTTAGCTAATGTGATCTCCGTCAAGAATTCTGTTTTCATTTTTAGGATTTCTATTATCTCTTTGTGTTCTTTTCTTTCAAAAGTGGCTATGTGCCAGTCATGAAGAGTTAAAAATATGAATACAAAAGTCTAGTGTTCTCTTGTACAATATATGTTGACTAGTGACATATTGTCACGAATATAAGTAGTTAAATAATAAACAAATAAATTTCATTATTCGTTGAATAAAAAACATATGTGCATTTGCAGCTGAAAGGAAAACAAACAAAAGTTACACTGTAGCCTATCATATAGTCTTAAGAAGCTATTAAGAAGGATTAAGTATGAGGTAGGTTAACTCATTAGTAGAAAACATATAGCATAAAAACTTCAACTAATAACATGGATGCTTAGAACAGAAGACTTGAAATGATCCGACATGATTACCAATGTGGGACTGATGACAGGGGCCATACAGATACCAGTGGAATAAAAGGGTGGACGACACGCTGGTTATAGATTGCACACACATTGAAGAAGCATGTTGATAGCATTACAAGGCAGTCTTACTTACTTAGTCGTTCCGCTTTTACCCTAGAATAGAGATTTGCCAGAGAAAACGCTAGACTGTCCTATCGGCGATCTTCCTCCTGGCCTGGTTCCAATCTAGTACTCGGTCCTTCAGGGATTTGCCTTTAAGATCAGTCTGGTTTTCTCTCCGTTGGTTCTTGCAATCATATTTTAAGGTAAACAAACAGGTGATTGGCCTGTTGTGTCTTTGCTGCAAGGTGGAGGGGCTGCCTCGTTACAGCCTCCATGCATGCCGTCCTCGTCTTTTTTTTTTCAGCCGGGCTTGGGGCCGGCCTAGGCGGAGTTTCAATGTAGTCCTTATTCTTAAATCCCCATTGGGACCGAAGACGCAGCAAACGAGATGAATGCAGTCAGCAACTCAGCTTGACTGCGTGCGTCAGGGTCAGCGAATCAGAGCTGACCAAGACCCTACTCCACCTCCACGTGGTGATCCTGGAAACAGGCTGCATCACTGCAGTCTGGCTGAGAGAGTAGGGATCGAAGAGAGAAGGCAAACCCGGTCCCAAAAAATGCCGTGCTGAATTAGGATGTGTCGGCCGAAAGGCGCAAATATCGCAGCTCCGCTGTAAACGGACTCAACGCAACCAGCGTCCTTTTCAGGACGAACGAGGAAGAAGAAGAAATTCCCATTGCAAGATACGTAGAGGCAGAACGAAGAACACACGAAAAAGAGAACTGGAGTCAGATTTTGAAAAAAGATGAAGTAGACATGTTAAGCCTTTAAACAGATGGTACTTAGAATAAATACTTGGAGTGTGTTTATTGAACACATGTGTTCCTTGGGCGATAAAGAGTAAAGATTGAATGAATAATAACTTCAATCTGGAATGTCAAGCACAGTCTACCATTGTAATGTAATGAAGCATCATAGCCGTAATGCTTACTTCTCTCTTAGATGTCAAGAAAGGTTCAAGGAGTCGCTCGATGGTAGACACAATACTCGCAATGTCGGTAATCAAGTCCTCTTGTACCTACCAAATCAAACAAATAAAAGGGTAAAGGTAGAATCATAGCTTGTCTGCAGATTAAGTTGCCTAGGCACACTAGTAAATCAGATGGAATATGTATAACCCAAAGCTTGTCTGCAGATTAAGTTGCCTAGGTACACTAGTAAATCAGATGGAATATGTATAACCCAAAGCTTGTCTGCAGATTAAGTTGCCTAGGCACACTAGTAAATCAGATGGAATATGTATAACCCAAAGCTTGTCTGCAGATTAAGTTGCCTAGGCACACTAGTAAATCAGATGGAATATGTATAACCCAAAGCTTGTCTGCAGATTAAGTTGCCTAGGTACACTAGTAAATCAGATGGAATATGTATAACCCAAAGCTTGTCTGCAGATTAAGTTGCCTAGGCACACTAGTAAATCAGATGGAATATGTATAACCCAAAGCTTGTCTGCAGATTAAGTTGCCTAGGCACACTAGTAAATCAGATGGAATATGTATAACCCAAAGCTTGTCTGCAGATTAAGTTGCCTAGGCACACTAGTAAATCAGATGGAATATGTATAACCCAAAGCTTGTCTGCAGATTAAATTGCCTAGGCACACTAATAACATCAGATGGAAGATGTATAACCCAAAGTTTGTCTGTAGATTAAGTTGCCTAGGCACACTAATAACACTGACAAACAACATTTTTCTTTCTTATATAAGAATAAGTGTTCTTAGGTCAGTTTCTTGCGCTGATTTCAAATCTGAAATCCGTTTATCTCTATCACGTCGGGTTCTTAAGATATTTGTGAATAAATATATTTTTGGGAAACCGTTATTTGCTCCGTTTCATTTTTACTATATAACTTATTAAAAATTAATAAAAAGCAACATAATTCTACTTTTTATACTGCTAAAAGATGCATGACATATGTTACGCTATTTTTCAAATAGTTACTGTATTTTGAAATAATTCTGAGCAAAATATGGCTTCTAGAAGTTGTAGAAATTCGGCTGATCTGTTCTGTTACGTGTGCGGATATTTTACCGATCGTGTTGACCAGAAAAACTTTACACCATTACTAAAGAAAGCATATGAACTTTATTTCGATTCGAAAGTTGATGATGCAAATAAATCTTGGAAGCCAAATGCAGTTTGTTAGATACATTGGCAGGTTGGTTACGAAAATCGCCGAAGCATAAGTCGATGCCTTTTGGAGTGCCAGTAATATGGCGTGAACATACAAATCACACTACTGATTGTTACTTCTGCTTGACAAATATCCATGGTTTCACTTTTAAAACTAGAAAGTCTGTGGTTTATCCAAATATTGAATCGGTTTCGAAACCAGTGCCTCATGATCCAATCACGTGTCCGATCCAAGTACCACCAGAACAATAACGTAAATGAACCATCAGAAAGTGATAGTTTACCTGCTTTAGAAACTAATTCGGACTCAGATTACATACCGGTGAATGATGGTGTTTACTTAATTAACCATTCAGAACTTTCAGATCTAATACGTGATCTCGCTCTTACCAAAGGACAAGCGGAATTACTCGGTTCGCGACTCAAAGAATGGAATCTTTTAGCGCCCAATACTCCGATATCTAAATTTCGTCATAGACACAGAGAACTTGTTCAATACTTTGAGATGGATGATGACATTTGCTATTGCAAAGATGTAAACGGTCATGAGCACATAGTCAACGAATGGCGATTTTTCATCGATTCTTCCAAGACTACTCTAAAAGCCGTGTTATTGCATAACAGAAATTTTTTTTCATCAATTCCAGTCGCCTACTCTGTTCATATGAAAGAAACTTATGACAATATGGCTAAACGTTTGGAAAAAATAAAGTACAATGACTACCAATGGCGGATTTGTGGAGACCTAAAGGTCATTGCAATTCTCACGGGCATGCAGACTGGGTATACTAAATTTTGTTGCTTCCGATGTGAATGGGACAGCCGCAACAGACAGGAACATTATGCAAGAAAGGTGTGGCCTATCCGGGATCGTATGCAGCTCGGGCATAAAAATGTAATACGCGAGCCATTAGTTAACAAAGACACCTTCATTTTACCACTGTTACATATAAAGTTGGGGCTCATGAAGAATTTTGTAAAAGCGTTAGATAAAACGAGCAAAGCTTTCACTTATCTTCGAGAAAAGTTTCCGCAAGTTAGCGATGCAAAGATAAAGGAAGGTATCTTTGTAGGACCTCAGATTAAGAAAGTTATTGCAGACAAACAATTCGAGAACTTGTTACATGGTAGTGAACTTCGCGCATGGATGGCATTCAAATCGATCATCGATAACTTTCTGGAAAATCACCAATCTGTCGACTATGTTGCATATTGTTAAGCAGTGCATAGATGCATACATAATTATGGGCTGTAACATGTCCCTCAAAATCCATTTGCTCGATTCGCATCTTGACTTTTTCCCTGACAACCTTGGCGAAGTCAGCGATGAACATGGAGAATGATTCCATCAAGATATCGCCGTAATGGAGTCACGTTATCAAGGACGGTGGAGTGTGACCATGCTTGCCGATTATTGTTGGATGCTTCATCGCGATGTACCACATGCCATTCACCGACGAAAGTCGACTGCAAAAAAATTCAAGCCTACATAACTGTTATACTTCTTGTACGAATGATGTTGTAATACTGTATGCGTTGTTAAAAAACTTCAATTGCGTATTTCTAGAGATCCCGACCTGATAGAGAAAAACGGTTTGCAGATTTAAAAACAGCGCATTAAAATTGACCAGAAAAACATAGAAATGTTAGAGAAAGAAAAAAAAAGTTTTTTTTTGTTAGTCAGTGTAACATCAGATGGAAGATGTATAACCCAAAGCTTGTCTGCAGATTAAGTTGCCTAGGCACACTAATAACATCAGATGGAAGATGTATAACACAAAGCTTGTCTACAGATTAAGTTGCCTAAGCACACTAATAAATCAGATGGAAGATGCATAACCCAAAGCTTGTCTGCAGATTAAGTTGCCAAGGTACACTAATAAATCAGATGGAAAATGTATCTCAGGTGTGAAGAGCAGAACAGCCCAGATAAAAGCAGCATTCTATAGGGTGATGGAGAAGTCTCTCCGCAGTGGGCTCAGTGCTTGAATACTATGAATTAAGGGAAACAATCCAAATGATAAAATTATTATTAAAAGGTCGTAATTTATAACTCTACGTTTCTTTATTTTATATAGCAATTTAAATTATTTAAACAGACACTAATGCTTTACGCGAAAATTAAAAACAAATACTCATTTAATGTAGTAGTAAAGTAAATCTAATTAAAGTCAATTAAAATAATACTGTTTACTGTATCATAAAATGTTACATTCAGATTATTAAAGCACAACCCACTGCGGAGAGAGTTCTCGATCACCCTGTATAAAATGAAGAGTATTTGATTAAAAAATTATTGGTCAATGGAAGTAAGAAAGAGTTCCTCGTGGTTACATAGAACTAATCCTGACAAACGGAAGTGAGTTATAGACAATAAGCAACCAAGAAAAAAAAAACACTGGAGGCCAAAGAGATATAGGTTTACAGAGCAATGTTAAAAAATACTATGGATAGTCAGGGAGAGTCATGAGGAAGCCATGAAAGAGGCCGTGGCGCAAAGGAAGCTTATTTATCATGTTAGAAGGAAACAATCCACTTTATTTGAGCATGTTTGGAGAAGAATGAAGCTGGAAAAGACTGAAGTGGAAAATAAGAGATAGAGAGTAACAAAGAAAGAAGATAATGGACAGTTTGACATCACGGCATGGAAAGACGTCAACAATAGAATTGATAAATTGTACTGGAGACAGGAAGTTGTGGAGAGACATGATCGCCGACATAACCAGCCTTGGTACTTGAAGATGAAGAAGATAACAGGTTGAGAGGTTCGTTTGGATGAGTTCATTGACCTCAGGTGGTAAAGTAAACACTTTTTTTTATTT
Organism: Oreohelix idahoensis; assembly: GCA_024509875.1. Classification (NCBI taxonomy): domain Eukaryota; kingdom Metazoa; phylum Mollusca; class Gastropoda; order Stylommatophora; family Oreohelicidae; genus Oreohelix; species Oreohelix idahoensis. The sequence continues at coordinate 232,537 of JAMPIV010015499.1, forward strand.
GATTTTAATAGTATAAACATTGAAAGTGGAGTGAGTTAGATGAGAACTGGATTAACTATCAGCAAGTCATCATCAGCCTCGACAGAGAGTGTAGAACTTGGGGAAATGGGAAAGCGGAACTGGAAATTAATCAACTGATACATGATCATGCCGGGGATAATGATGCCATTGTGTAAAGTGATGTTTCTGTGATCCGTAGTGATAAATCAAGTTGCGGCTTCTTTGCTAGATTAAAGGGTAGAACTGTCACCGACTATAGCGGGGCGTACAAGATAACAACTTCCAGCTTGAGAATGGAGGAAGAGGCAGCTACCGCAGCATTAAGGTGGCTAACTGAAACTTCAGTAATAAAGGCAGACATTGTGTCAGACTGTCCATGCTTCGAAAGGTTCAAAATGGTTGGCTAAGGCATTAATAGAAAACATTCATAGAAGATTCGAATCTCCAGGAGCTGGTGTGGACCGACTGTTCAGATCATGCAGGAGAACGCGGTAATGAGAGAGCTGACAGACTAGCATCAGAGAACCAACAGTGAGGACACTGAATGTGGATAAAGGAGAGATACTGAGAACAACTAATGATCGCCTGTCAGAGAATGACTCAATGTTAAGACTGTTGGAATTTGGCATCAAACGTAAGGTTAGCAGAGATAGACGTATGAGAGGATCCATCCGTCGTATTTATAACCAGCGAGCTACAGGAACAGCTTTCACACTCTTCAACATATACTGAAGGAGACTAAGCACCTATGGGTTTGCCCGGAGTGCTACGATGTCGATTCTGTTCAACAATAACAGTCACTGTGTTCAATAGTTCATTGTAATGAACGACGCACCAATTGTTCACTAGAGATGCTCTATCGTGCACAAACCCTCAATAAGTAGTGAGGTCCCGTTTTTGCACCAAAACGTCTCTTAACAACCATCTACTTTATTCTATGCAATATAATAAATAGGTCATTTATTGTCTGGTTTTTATTTTTATTTTTTTAGGTGTTGTTTTAAAAAACATTTGGCAAGAATAACAAAAGTGGTCGCTAAAATATGGGCCTAACACCATATTCCCAAAATGCCTCAATGGGCGTGTAACGGGATCCTTTACACCTTTTTTTTATCACATCAAAGTTGATCTTTACTTGAGCTATTTATGATCTGAAAGACTCGCTGACCTAGTTGTTTGAATAAAACACATTGACTAAATCGGCATATCACCATTCACCAACCGAAACCCAGACTTTCAAATTCCTAAAATAATCTTTATTTTCAGTTCATTATTTCTATTACTTTAAAACATTCACTATAGTAGTTATTTCCAATTTTTTAAAAACATTCTTTTAGTTTTACATAAAATCGGCTGTACCAATGCCGGTCAAACCTCGATAGACTAAAATCTACCAAGAAAGGGAACAGCAGGCACAATCTCAGCTCTTTACCATAAGTAGAACATACAGAATTTTGAGCGTCAAAGATTTGAAACGCCACAAACATCTAAATCGATTTTGATCTTAAACAAAAATGTTAAAAACAGACATAATTTATCTTAACAAGGGACATAGAGTAAATAATTCAAACAAATTTATTTTATTAAGTTCTTCGCCTGACAATATCACCAAGATAACAGGAATATTACAATGGAGAAATTATGTTCTTGGATGGAATGACGAACACAATTCTAACAACGGAACCCATAATTTACAAACATATATGTAGTAGTTGTTTCTGTAAGCGGTTGACTACATGAACATGTAAAACATACCTCAGTTCTGGCTTGTTGCTGTTAATGGGAAACGAAATAGTGTAAGGTGGCTTACTGCAGCAAACATTTGGAGAAAAAAGGAACAAGAAAAAGAAAGAAAGATGGAGAGTGAGAGAAACAGAGAGATCAAGAGAAAAATAATGACAGAGAAAGATAGAGAGATGGTGAAAGGATGAGAGAAAGATAAGAGTTCAAGTGAGAGATGGAGAGACAGAGAAAGAAAAGGGTAGAGAGATGGAGAGAAAGATAGAGAAGAAGAAATATAGATAGACAGGGAGAAAAAAAGAGAGACTAAAATAATTGGAAATAGAGAAAAAGGAAGAGAGAGTTTGAAACAGAGAAAAAAACGAGAAAGAAAGATAGAAAAGAAACCAGAGAGACAGATCAAAACGAACGAGAAAAAAAAGATAGAAAGTGCGAGGGAGAAAACTAGAAGGGAGAGGAAGAAAGGCACAGAAAAAAGAAAGACAATGTGAAAGAATGAGGCAAAAAAAGGAAAAAGAGGAACAATATCGACAAAAAAAAAAAAGAGAGAGAGAGAGGGAGACAATGAAGAAAGAAAATGATGTAGAGAAGGAAAAATGAGATAAAGAGAGATGAAAAAGACAGAGAAAGAAATTTTGAAGTAAAATACATTTTTAAAGAATCCATTGCCCCGTGTAGGTCCCGTGGGGAGAGGGGGGACCTCTGAAGAGACATAGAAATAATAGTGCTACTGCACACTAAGGCATGTCGTACAAGGCTACTAATATAAGGTAGTGCTTGTGGCTGGCAACCTGATCACGTAAAACTAATTACCACAGAAACCACCACCACCACCACAAGACCATGTGAATGTTTGGTGCAGGCTTCCTGTAAGGGAAACTAGATGACTCAGTGGTTCCGTGATCTGTAAGGAGCGCAAAGGAACATGATGATGATGAAAATACGCATAAGAAACTAAAGCTCTATGAAATTTAAAACAGATAGATAGATAGATAGATAGATAGATAGATAGATAGATAGATAGATAGATAGGTAGATAGATAGATAGATAGATAGATAGATAGATAGATAGATAGATAGATAGATAGATAGATAGATAGATAGATAGATATAGTCTCACCTCTGCTACTGGAGCTGCCATACTGGCGCCAATAACCAGCAGAAATACAAAGGCTGCTTTAATCATCTTGTCGATTTCTCCTTAAGTTGATGGCAGCTGTCATGTCAGAGAAAAATTACACGTGTATGAAATGTGTACACGTCAGAGAGGACATACACATGTGTTAAAAGCTGCTCTGGTGCACATGAAACTACAACTTATATTTTGCAGTAGTGGTTTAACACCACAGTGTGCTCTAATTAAACGGATAGAAAGATGATAATATATGCAGGTTGTGAAAAGTAGTGGGTAGTTACGGAGTCTTTGGTCATGTATTTTGGACAATAATGGATATGTCCACGTCAGAGTTCTGTGTTATCTGTTTGATGAAGGTAACTGATATTTTCTCGCCTACGACTCGAACTGACCAAAGTATTAGAGGTCTGAAAAAAGAGCGGACGTTTGTCCACTAGCGTTAATCTTATGATATGTGTTTGTGGACAAAGACAAAAGTGCGGACGTTTGTCCACTAGCGTTAATCTTATGATATGTGTTTGTGGACAAAGACAAAAGAGCGTACGTTTGTCCACTAGCGTTAATCTTATGATATATGTATGTGGACAAAGATAAAAGAAATAGTTACTTTTTTCTCATGGCGTTTATAATATTATCGTGAAGAATGTAGTCGAAATTATATTCGATTAAAACGATCTTCCTCAGCAAAAGATAAGAAGACGAAGATGGCTGCATACCGCTCCACCTTTGTGTAGTCTTGACGTATGGATGCGAGTCATGGGCAATGACTACAACCCACAAAAGCCTGATCCAAACCTCAGAAATGAAGTATCTGAGGAAGGTGGTTGAAGTAACAATAATAGAGATGGTCCGCAACCAGACGATACGTCAAGGCCTAAAATCCCACCCCCTGCAGACCCAAGTAGAACAGTCCCAACTAAGATGGTTTGGCCAGGTCTGCAGAATGGGAGAAGATCGGCTACCACGACAAGCATGGGAAACTTAGAGCCAGGGATCCAGACCTCCAAGACGACCCACAGTCCGCTGGGAGGACAACATTAGACAATCTTTGAAGGACCGATGACTAAAATGGAACCAGGCCAGGAGGAAGACAGCCGATAGGATAGTCTGGCGCTCTCTCTTCTAAACCTCTACACCTCACGGTAGAAGAGGAACGACTAAGTAAGTAAATAAAAAGATCTTAAATCTGGTATGATTCATTGCAAGACGTTAACGTCATCTCCAACATGAATGACAACATGCGTAAGTGTAATTTACAAAAAAATTTGCAATGTATAAAAAGTGAGCTTGTAATTTTTAAAAAATGTGCATTTAATGTATAAAAAGTGAGCTAGAAATTTATAAAATATGCGTATGTAATGTAGGACAAGTCAGTATGTAAGAGAAATTGACACGTGTAAACAAATATTCACATATAAGAGAAATGGACACGTGTAAACAAATATTCACATATAAGAGAAATGGACACGTGTAAACAAATATTCACATATAAGAGAAAATGCATAAGAGGTATGGCGTCAACCTCGAGTTCTAGAGGTACCGGGTTCGAATCACAGTTGAGGGAATATAATTTATGGGAATTTTTTTCAGAACCTGTGGTCCTAATGATGTCATACTCCCCTCTGGTCTTCAGGGTAGTGAGATAGGATGCATAGCCTTCTCGGATAAGTGCAAAAAAAGCAAATCCCGTGTGCCAGTTGCACAAGTTAAAAATCACACGGCATTTGGAAATTGTAAAGAGTAGGCCTATCAGGCCGCTGCCCTGACAAAATAAAAAATAAAAATTTGAAACCTACCCACCACAAAAATATTTATAGTATATGTGATTTCTATATACACACACTGGGATTTTCGCCGATGCTACGGAGTTCGTGCACTGTGCTGAGATCCTCCTTGTGTGATCTAAGGGAGGAGATCGGAACACTGATGGAGTTGTCCGTGTGCAATGAAGACAGTTCTTAAAACCAAACCAAAGCAATGATCCGGAAACATCAGGTGAGACCACAAATTCGCCAGCAGACACAACCTGCTCTCATACACAACGGGTATAAGCTATCAAGTCAAAGAGATCAAACAGCCTGGCAAAAAATCATATACCATGAAATGATGATACTACCAACCTAACAGTGATCACTTACCTCTGCTCTGGAACAGCCTTACTCGGATATTCGAAGATTTCAGCGACAACTACGGCCTTTTATACCTGATGCAGGCTTTTTGAGTCGTGACTTGTGTCTTTTATTTAGGAGGTGGTAGGGTGGGGGAAGGGGGTTAAATCTAGCGTTGAAATACACGGGTTCTCACGTTCATTGTCTATTAAACAAGGGTTCTAAATATTAAAATATGTAGCCCCTAATCCGTTACCAACCTAATCATCATTATCATCAACTCTTTTTTTTTGCTCCATTCTGTGTACGGAACAACAACAGCACCTGGCTCCCTTGCAGGATGTCTATGTCAAAGCCATGCTCTTGTGAGTTGTTATTTCTGTAACATTTTGTTGTTTAACTTTGAGACTGCCAGCTCCACATAAAACCTTTTACGACTAGTCCAATTCTTTTCTTGTCTTCTTAGAGACCCTTGGGAACTATATTGGGGATGGGGGGGTGGGGGGGTGGGGGGGGCGGGGGGGGGGGGAGGGGGGGGGGGGGGGGGGTGGGGAGGGGGGGGGGGGGGGGGGGGGGGGGGGCCTTACGATACAAAACAGCCAATAATTTTCCAGGAAAGAGGTATGATAAGATCACTGATGTGGAACTGATGACAAGATCAATAATGTGGAACATATGACAAGATCACTAATATGGAACCGATGACAAGATCACTAATGTGGAACTGATGACAAAATCACTGAAGTGGAACTGATGACAAGATGGCTAATGTTGAACTAATGACAAGGTCACTAATGTGGAACTGATTACAAGATCACTAATAAGGAACTGATGACAAGATGACTAATGTGGAACTGATGACAAGATCACTAATGTGGAACTGATGACAAGATCACTAATGTGGAACTAATGACAAGATCACTAATATGGAACTGATGACAAGATCACTAATTTGGAACTGATGACAAGATCACAAAGTGGAACTGATGACAAGATTACTAATGTGGAACTGATGACAAGATGACTAATGTGGAACTGATGACAAGATAACTAATGTGGAACTGATGACAAGAACCAGAAACGTGCTAGTGGAACAAGAGATAAGAAGAAGACGCTGGAGATGTATAGGACACACATTGAGAGGAAACCTGTTGATATAATTACAGGGAAGTTCTTGTTCTAAAACCCGCATGGTAAGAGAGGTTGAGAGAGACAAAAGAACACACGGAGAAGACAACTCGGGACAGAAACGAAAGGGATGAAAAAGAAAATAAAAGATCTTGGGCTAACAGCACGAGACAGAAAGACTTAGCATTTGTCTGCTAAAAGCCTGTGCACTCTCGGCAGCTGAAACGTAATGAAGACAACGATAATGTAACAAAACATTACTTTCTGAAAGCAGTTATTATTTGGATCATATCGCTTTTATTTATGTGCCTTAACAAATTGCCTGTGTTTCTTGTGTTTTGTTTTAGCTGGTACGTTACCGAAACATAATTTAATTGTTACTGTTAATATTGTTGTTAATATATTATTTGTATCGCTTATAACAGTTTGATTTCCTTTGGTGATTCAAGAATACATTTTCGGTGAGGGGTTCTCGTGTTTTCAAATATTGAGAACCGTTGCTATCGAAAGAGTGCAAAATTAGATAGCAAAGAAAACGCATGCTATCAATTAAATATAAATGTGTCAAATCATGTTTCTTGTTTTGCTATATTCTTTTCGTTTTTAGACGCTTGAGACAGCAACAGGTGTGAGAAGGTGATACAAAGAACAGATTCATGTCCACATGAAATTAGACGCATGAAGATGGCGTAAACAATTTTTATGAAGTATGAATGAAGCAGACGAGAAGGGCTAAATCTCGCCCTAAAATATGGCAGCGTTATACTATTAGTGAATTCCATGCAGTTTCTGGGGGCTTCTGAAGACGCGAAGAAAGATCAGAACCTGTTTTCCCTCGAGCTTGTCGTAAAAAAGCAACTAACGTAAGATTGTACTTGGGGTTGGCAATCTCATCGTGGGTATGGAGAGGCTACCTCATCTGGTGTATTGGGCTGGCAACATTATCTTTTACTTGAGGCTAGCTATCTCATCTTATTGTAATTGAGGTAGGCAACTTAATCCCATGTATGAAGCAGGGGAAACTTTTCTTCGCCATGAGCCAGGTAACCACATCTCTTTACAAAGAATTGCTGCAGAAATCTCCACCATAAGAATCCAAGCAATAGACGATGCTGATGACTGATAAGACAAACATTGAAGACAGCATTACATTGTCGTCCTTTTTCTGGAGCCCTTAAAGCAAGTGAGTTAGAGGGAGATAGAAAAACACACGGAAAAGATAAATGAAAACAGAAATGAAAGTGCCAAGGAAGACAAAGAAAGACAGAGAGTTGATGGTACGGAACAGTTGGACTGGGCGTACGTTTATTAAGACCAACGTTCCTTGAGCAACTGGCGCATAATGAATGGCCAGACTCAGCTTTTCATTCCATGTGGGATGGGGGGGGGGGGGCGTATGAAAAGAACTGATAGTAATTATCTTGTGCTGTGGAAAAAGCCCCAGAAGTGGTTTATTTGTCCGCAAACATCTAAACGTCAAATTTCATTATGTATTATATCTGTTTTGGGTCGTCTGCGTTTAAATGTATCCACGAGTCAAACTGTGTCATATGGAGAAAAGCACATGCGAGGAAAATTTAATCCTGTCAGTGAGATAAGATGCTTAGGAAAAGCCATTAATGTTGCCAGGAGAGACAGAATTAGACCAAATGACATCAGAAGATATGGTAGGAACTAAGTCCTGCATCAAGTAAATAGAGAGACAGACAATGATGTGGTTTTGACCATCTCGTGAGAATGAAGCCTGAAAAAATGACCACTACACGTCAACAACAATAGAAGATCCGGGTTTAGAGCACGGGGAAGACCAAGAGACAGATGGATAGACAACATCACAGACATCCTACAACAACATCACAGTGTCACGTAGGGTTTATATTCATTTAATTTCCTACATCTTCTTCCTATTCTTTCACATAAACTCTCTCTTTTAATATCTCTGTACTTTTTTTTTCCTGTGTATTTTTCATCCATTCGTTTTGCGAATATTATTCTCATATAATTCGCAAACTTTACCTGTTTCTTTCTCTTAAACTGAGAATCGCGCTAGGACGATATTACGTAGATGTCAGGGCTGCAGGGCGTCAGAAGGCGTGATAAGTCGGTTCGCTGAACATAGGACGTAGCAAATCGTCTACATTCTCGCCGAGCGCGCGAGCTTCTTCTCGGCATTAGTCCCGGTGAGGTGTGATACTTTACATCTGCACCGGTCAGTATCCAGACATTTGGCTGGAAAATCCCAAACTGACACGGCGCTCACTTGGGCCATGGTCAGCTGTAGTGTGAAAACTGCCCGCAATGGAGTCAGGCTGTCTGGGATTTGAAACTGACACGCGTACATCGTGGTCAGTAGGTGACAGTTACGACACGCGTTAAGCGGACGTAAATGTTGGGAGTAGGGGAGATAAGTTCGCGTGGCGAAATAGTTTGGGCCCTTTGTCTGATTTTAAGATATTGGCCAAGTTTGAAACTTTAATTTCATTCTCGCTCATAGACTCCACAGTAGATAGGTCGCTCGAAAAACAGAATAGCTGTTAGCGAAGATCTCAGTTTGTTTCGGCAATTTGTCGAACTTCTAGACTTCCAGAAATATTTTCAGCATTTTTATTCTTAAGTTGTGCGACTACCTGTAATTCTGTGGTTGAGGTAATTAATATGATAGATATATAGATTTTGTGAGTGTTAAAGTGTTAAATCGCTTAATTCATTTTAATCTATTTCTTTAGCGCAGAAGAGAAATAAAGTGGTAGGCTATTATATTTTCTAGGGAAGCATTCAGTGGAAAGCAGACTAAAAATTAAAATTTCTAGCTTATAACGGCAATTGTAGCTATTTATAAATTTAATTTAACTGCTAATACTCAGTCGAGCGTATTTTTCTAAACTAACGTATAAACTCTAGAATCCAGCCTCATGAATGGTGACGGAATACGCACGTGTTCTTAATTTATGAGGATTGCTGATTTTTAAATATAACTTACGTCACGGGAAGTTTAAATGATAAGCAAAGCTCTCTGCTTGCAAGTTTAAATGTAAGTTTTAACCAGTAAAGATTCTGTTTATTATATTATATGTGTTATTTTTCCTCCACACAGTGAAAGTTTTGGGGTGACCCTAACTTTACCAGCACCTAGTAGTAGTTTCCATACTTGTGAAGAAATAGACAGTCCTTATTTTGAACCACGTGGGGTTTCTCAAGTAACACTGATCTGACGGTGCAAGTTAGACAGAAATACTAATATCCCTATAACGGGTTTTCAAAGACTGTAATGATAAATACTGGACCTTGGAGCCAGCACTTAATTTCTTCTAGAAACTCTATATAATTTGCTGCCTGGTGGCGTGAATATTAACAATCATTTCCCGACTAGATTATATCTTGTGGACAAATCTGTGGTGTGACTAAAGTGAATCCTATACTGAGGGAAGGCACCGACCTGACATTCATCATTTTTTAGAAACCTACGCTATTGACACTGTGCTCTGCTAACTCCCGCGCCTGGAATAATTGTTAGGTGACTTAATCAGACATTTGAACAAATTTGCACCATAACGGGGCTATCATCCTTGCAACATTTCCTTGAAGTTTTGTGACTATGTGTATATGTATTTTCCTTGATGTACTTTCTTTGATGTTGTGAGCCGATTTTTCCTGATATTAAAATCGCTCTTGAACTAAATAATCGTGTTTGGTCAGCTCGTTCTAGATAATATATATATCATTGTTATAGTTTTCCCACGTCTGTGTGTTTACCTGTCGTCACGTGTATGTGCGTGCCTGTGAGTGATAGAAATATACGTAATATGTATATTGGTGTAGTCTGTCTGACGCTGTAACAACTGTTGTAGAAGATAGGTGAGAGAGAGAAGAATTCTTTTCGCTTTCAGAGACAGCCACTATATCAAATCTATCATCTCACGTGTGTGGAAATTCTATTACCTTTCACTAACTCTCACTGAGTCTATCACCTATTCAAACCTATTCAGAAGGGACCAAACCTAGTCTTAATTCTCCTATCGGAAATCTACGACACACAGACATCCTACAACAACATCACAGACATCCTACAACAACATCACGGACATGCTACAACAACATCACAGACATCCTACAACAACATCACAGACATCCTACAAGAACAACGCGAGATCACAGCAGGCAAGGCTAGACACTTGGCTCAAGTACGCAAACTTGGGCTCCGCACGACGCTTCACGGCATCAGTGGACACAAACAGTTTAGTTTAGTTTTAAAGTTCATCTTCATTACACACGGATAACTCCGTCAGTTCTCCAATCTCCTCCCTTAGATCACACACGGAGGATATCAGCACAGTGCACGAACTCCGTAGCACCGACGATAATACCATTGTGTGTATACAGGAATCACACATTCTATAAATATTTTTGTGGTGGGTAGGTTTCATAATTGTTGCATTTTACCAGACCAGCGGCCTAATAGCATACTCTTTTCGACTTCCAACTGCCTAGGGATTTTTAACGGGCATAACTTGCACACATGACCTTCTATTTTTTCGCCCTAATCCAAGAAGGCTTGGCATCTGATCTCACTACCAAGGAGATCAAGGGAGAGAATGACATCATTAGGAACCACAGGTTCTGAAAAAAATGTCCTTCAATTATATTCCATGTACGGGGAGCGAACCCGGTACTGTTAGAATTAGATGCGGACGCCTTACCTATTAGCCAGTCCGACCACACGAAGTAACCTACGAAAAAGTACAAAATAAAAGTAAGATAATTACTGCTTCAGCTACTACTATTACTACTACCACCTCTACTACTATTACTACTACCATCTCTACTACTATTACTACTACCATCTCTACTACTACCACCTCTACTACTATTACTACTACCATCTCTACTACTATTACTACTACCATCTCTACTACTATTACTACTACCATCTCTACTACTATTACTACTACCACCTCTACTACTATTACTACTACCACCTCTACTACTATTACTACTACCATCTCTATTACTATTACTACTACCATCTCTACTACTATTACTACTACCACCTCTACTACTATTACTACTACCATCTCTACTACTATTACTACTACCATCTCTACTACTATTACTACTACCATCTCTACTACTATTACTACTACCATCTCTACTACTATTACTACTACCATCTCTACTACTATTACTACTACCACCTCTACTACTATTACTACTACCACCTCTACTACTATTACTACTACCATCTCTACTACTATTACTACTACCATCTCTACTACTATTACTACTACCATCTCTACTACTATTACTACTAACACCTCTACTACTATTACTACTACCACCTCTGCTACTATTACTACTACCACCTCTGCTACTATTACTACTACCATCTCTACTACTATTACTACTACCATCTCTACTACTATTACTACTACCACCTCTACTACTATTACTACTACCACCTCTACTACTATTACTACTACCACCTCTACTACTATTACTACTATTATCTCTACTACTATTACTACTACCACATCCACTACTGTTACTACTACCACCTCTGCTACTATTACTACTACCATCTCTACTACTATTACTACTACCACCTCTACTACTATTACTACTACCACCTCTGCTACTATTAATACTACCATCTCTACTACTATTGCTACTACCACCTCTACTACTATTACTACTACCACCTCTACTACTATTACTACTACCACCTCTACTACTATTACTACTACCACCTCTACTACTATTACTACTACCACCTCTACTACTATTACTACTACCACCTCTACTACTATTACTACTATCACCTCTCCTACTATTACTACTACCACCTCTGCTACTATTACTACTACCATCTCTACTACTATTACTACTACCATCTCTACTACTATTACTACTACCACCGCTGCTACTATTACTACTACCATCTCTACTACTATTACTACTACCACCTCTACTACTATTACTACTACCACCGCTACTACTATTACTACTACCACCTCTACTACTATTACTACTACCATCTCTATTACTATTACTACTACCATCTCTACTACTATTACTACTACCACCTCTACTACTATTACTACCTCTACTAATATTTCTACTACTACCTCTACTACTATTACTACCTCTACTACTATTACAACTACCACCACTACTACCACCACTACTACCACCACTACTACCACCACTACTACCACCACTACTACTACCACTACTACTACCACTACTACTACCACTACTACTACTACTACCACTACTACTACCACTACTACTACTACTACTACTACTACTACTACTACTACTACTACTACTACTACTGCTACTACTGCTGCTGCTGCTGCTGCTGCTGCTGCTGCTGCTGCTACTACTACTACTACTACCTCTACTACAATTACTACCACAACCTCTACTACTATTACAAGTACCACCTCTACTACTATTATTACTACGACCTCTACTACTATGACTACTACCACCTCTACTACTATTACTACTAATACCTCTACAACTATTACTATGACCACATCTACTACTATTACAAATACCACCTTTACTACTATTACTACCACTACCTCTACTGTTTGAGGCGCGTGCCATAGAAGTATTTTATCTGCAGTGAGAGCTTATCCTCACTACAACTCCCGGCAATAACAACCTTTACTACTATTACTGCCACTACCTCTACTATTATTACTACTACCACCTCTTCTACTATTACTACCACCTCTACTACTATTACTACTGCTGCTACCTCTACTACTATTACTACCACTGCCTCTATTACTATTACTACCACTACCTCTACTACTATTACTACTAACGCCTCTACTACTATTACAACTACCACTTTTATTACTATTACTACTACGACCTCTACTACTATTACAATGACCACCTCTACTACTATTACTACTACGACCTCTACGATTATTACTACTACCACCTCTACTACTATTACTACCTCCACTACTATTACTACTAAAAAACTAAAACTACTAAAAAAAAAACTAAAACTAACTAAAAAACTATTACTAATTACAACCCTCTAAAAAAAACTACTAACTAACCCTACTAACCCTAAAAACTAAACTACTAAAAAATAAAAAAAAAAAATAAAAACTAACTAAAAAACTACTAAAAACCTCCCTATAATTTACTACTATTACTAACTAAACTACAAAAAAAACCTAATTACTAAAACTAAAACTACTATTACTACAAAACTAACTAAACTACTAACTAACTACTAAAATCTCTAAAAAACTAAATTACTCAACTACTACTAAATTACAAAAACTTCTAAAATGTTAAACTAAAAAAAAACTAAAACTACTAAAAAAAAAACTACTAAAAAACACTAACTACTCACTATTAAACTACTAAAAAAAACCCCTAACCTAAAAAAAAAACTAAACTAAAACTACTAAAAAAAAAAAAACTAACTAAACTACTACTAAAAAAAAACTAAAAACTACTAACTAAAACTTACTAAAACTAACTACTAACTAAAAAAAAAACTAAAAAAACTACTACTAAACCAATACAACTAACTAAAAACTAACCACTACCTCTACTAAAAAACTAAATTAAAAAAAAAAAAAAACTACTTAAAAAACTAACCACTACTAAAAACTAAACTACTTACAAACTAACTCTAAACACTAACAAAAAAACTACTAAACTAAAATCTAAACTAAAAACTAAAAAAAAAAACTACTAACTAAAACCTAATAAAAAAACTAAACTAAAAAACTAACTAAAAACTACTAAAAAAAAAAAAAACTAAAAACTAAAAACTACTAAAAACTACTACTAAAAAAAACCTAAACTATTCTAACAAAAACTACTAAAAAAAAAAAAACCCCTAAACCCTAAAAAAAAAACTACTTAAAAAACTACTTTACTAAAAAAAAAAACTAAAAAAAAAACTAAAAAAACTAACTAAACTAACTCCTATACTACTAAACTACTAAACAAAACTAAAAACTAACTAAAAATAACCTACTATTAAAAACTAAAAAAACTAACTACTAAAAAACAAAAACTAAAACTACTAATTACTAAACTAAAAAAAAAAACTACTACTAAAAAAAACTAAAACTAAAAAACTAAAAAAAACTAAAAAAAAACCTAAACTAAAAAATAAACTAACTCTAAAAAAAAACTAACTAACTAACTAAAAAAACAAAAACTACTAAAAAACTAAAACTACTAAAAAAAAAACCTAAACCCTAAAACTATTAAAACTAACACTAAAAAAACTAAACTAACTAAATCTAAACTACACTAAAAACTACCCAACCCTAACTAACCCTAAACTACTACTACTAAACTAAACCCTAAACTAACTAAACTAAAACTAAAACTAACCCTACTAAAAACTACTAACTACTATACTAACTAACCCTAACTAACCCTACTAAAACCTAAAAAAAAAAAAACTAACTAACTAACTAACTACTCTAACAAAAAACCTAACTACAAAAAACTACTACTACCCTAACTAACTAAACTAACCCTAACCCTAAAAAAAAATAACTAAAATTACTAAACTAAACTAAACTAACAATACTAAAAAAAAAAAAAAAACATAACTAAAAACTAAAACTAAAAAAACTAAACTAACCTAAACTAAAAAAAAACTACTACTAACCCTAACACTAAAAACCCTCCACTAAAACTAAAAAAACAAAAAAAAAAAAAACTAAACCTAAAAACCCTAAACTACTAAAAAAAAAACCCTAAAACTACTAAACCTAATTCTAAAAAACCTAAAAAACTAAAAAAAAAAAAAAAAACTAAAAAACTAAAAAAAACTAAACTAAAAACTAAAACTACTTACTACTAAAACTAAAAAAAACTAAACTACTTCTAACCCTAAAAACCTAAAAAAACTACTAAAAAACTTACTACAACTAAAACTAAAACTAAATAACTACTAACTAACTAAACTACTAAAAATCTAAAACTAAAAAAATAACTAAACTAAACTATACTAAAAAAACAAAAAAAAAAACTACTACCCTAAAAACTACTACTACTAAACCCTAACCTAAAAAACTAAACTAAAAAAAAAAAACTACTAACCTAATAAACTAACCACTAAACTAACCTAACTAAACCTAAACTACCTACTACTACTAAAAAAAAAAAAAAACTAACACTAACCCTAACCCTAAAAAAACTAACTAAACTACTAACTAACTACTAAAACTAAAAAAAACTAACTAAAACTAACCCTAAAAAAACTTACCCTAACTAAACTACTAATCTCTACTACCTAAAAAACTACTAAAACTAAAAAAAAAACTAAAAAAAACTAAACTAAAAAAAAAAAAAAAACCTAAAAAACACTAAAAACTACTATTAAAAACTAAAAAAAAAAAAAAACTACTAAACTAAAAAAAAAACCCTAAAAAAAAAAAACCTAAACTAACTAAAAACTAACTACTACCTAAAATCTAACCTAACTAACTCTAAAAAAAAAAAACCCTAACTAAAAACTAACTAACCCTAAAACCTAACTACCTAACTACCCTAACACTACTAAACCCTAAAACCCTACCTACTAACTAAACTAACTACCTACTACCTAAACTAACTACTACCTACTACTACCTAAAAAAAAAAACTCTAAACTAAACTAAAAAAAAACTAAAAAAAAAAAAAAAATAAAAAAAAACTACTACTAACTACTATAACTACTAAAACTAAAAACTAAACCCTACTAAAAAAAAAAAAAAAAAACTAAAAAACTAAAAAAACTACAACTACTAAAACAAAAAACTAACTACTAAAACCTAAAAAAAAAAAAAACTAAAAAAAAACTAAATACAAAAACCCTAAAAAACTAAAAAAAAAAAAAACTAAAACTAAACTACTAACTAAACTAAAACTAACTAAAATATCTAAAAAACTACTAAAAAAAAAAACCCTATAACTAACCTAAAAAAAAAAAAAAAACTAAAACCAAAAAACCCTACAAAAAACTAAAAAAAAAAAAACAAAACTAAAACTAAAACTACTACTAAAAAACTAAAACCCTAACTACTAAAACTAACTAACTAACTAAAAACTTACTAACTACAACTACTAACTAAAAAAAACTAACTAACCCAACTAACTACTACTACTAACTACTACTACTACTACTACCCTACTAACTAACTAACCCTACCCTAAAAAAACTACTACTAAAACTACTAAAAACCCTAACTACTAACCTAAACTATTCTAAAACTTACTACTAAAAAACTAACTAAAACTAAAAAAAAAAAACTAAAAACTAAACTACTAACTAAACTACTAACTATAATCTACTAAACTAACTAACTACTACTACCTAAACTAACTACTAACCTACTAAACCTAAAAAAAAACTAAAAAAACTACTAAAAACTACTAATCTACTAAACTACTACTAAAAAACTAAACTAAAACTAAACTAACTAAAAACTAACTACTACTAAACTACTAACTACTACTTACTAACTAACTAACTACTACTACCTACTAATTAACTACTAAACAACCTACTACTAACTAACTTAACTAACTACAACTAAAAAAATACCTAAAAAAAAAACTACTAACCTACTACTAAAAAACTAAAAACTACTTAACTAAAATAAAACTACTAAAACCTAAAACTACTACTAAACTAACTAAAACTAAACTAAAAAACTAAAAACTACTTAATAAAAACTACTAAAAAACTACTATACTACTCTACTACTAACTAAACTACTAACTAAAAAAAACTACTATAAACTAACTAAACTAACTTACTAACTAAACCTACTACTACTAAAACTAAAACTAAACTACTAAAAAACTAACTACTAAACTAAAACTAACTAAAAAAAAAAACTAAAAACTACTAACTAAAAAAAAATACTAAAAAAAAAAACTACTACTAAACTACTAACTAACTAACTACTAACTAATACTAACTACTAAAACTACTAAACTAACTTACAAATATATTACTAACCCTTACTAACTACTAAAAACTAAAAAACTAACTAAAACTAACCTAACTAAACTACTAAAAACTACTAAAAACTACTAAAACTACTACTAAAACTACTAAAAAAACTAACCCTAAAAAAACTACTACTACTAAAACTACTACTAACTAACTAACCCTAACCCTAAAACTATACTAAACTAACTAAAAAAAAAAAAAAAACTAACTAACTACTACTTAAAAACTACTACCTAATTACTACTACTACTAACTAAAACACCTAACCCTACCTACTACTACTAACTAACTAAAAAAACTAACCTAAAAAACTACTAAAACTAACCCTAACTAACTAAACTAACTAAAAACTAACTACTAACTACTAACTAACCCTAACTAAAAAAACTACTACTAACTAACTAACTAACTAACTAACTACTACCCTAACTACTAACTAACTAACTACTACTACTACTAACTAAACTAACTAACAAAACCTAACTAACTAACTAACTACTAACTAAAACTAAAACTAAACTAACTATACCCTAAACTAACTACTAACTAAACTACTAACTAACTAAAACTAACTAAACTAAAACCCTACTAAAACCTAACCTAACTAACTAATACTACTAAAACCTAACCTAAAAAAACTTAACCCTACTAACCTAAAACCTAAACCCTAACTAAAAAAACTAACTAACTAAACTAAAACTAACTAACTAAACTACTAAAAAAATACTAAACTACTACTAACCCTACTACCTAACTAACTAAAAACTAACTACTAAACTAAAACTAACTAAAAAACCTACTACTACTAACTACTAAAAAAACTAACCCTAAAAACCTAACTACCCTAAAAAAACTAACTACTAACAAAAAAACTAACTAAAACTAAACTAAACTACTAAAAAAAAAAATACTACTAAACTAACTAACTAAAACTAAAAACTACTACCTAAACTAAAAAAAAACTAAAACCCTAAAACTAACCTAACCTAACTACTACTACCTACTACTACTACTACTAAAACTAACTAACTACTAACTAAACTAACTAAAACTAAAACTACTAACTACTAAACTAAACTAAAAACCTAAAAAACTAAACCCTAAAACTAAAAACTACTATCTACTAAAACTAAAAAAAACTACCTAACTAAACTAACTAAAAAACTAAAAAACTAACTACCCTACTACTAACCCTAAACTAAAAAAAAACTAACTAAAAACTACTAACTAAAAAAAAAAACTACTAACTACTAACCCTAAAACTAAAAAAAAATAACTAACTAAAACTACCCTAAACCTAAACTAAAACTACTACTACCTAACTACTAAAAACTAACTAACTAACTAAACTAACTAAAAAACTACTAACTACTACTACTACTACTACTACCCTAACTAACTACTAAACTAAAAAAACCTACTAACTAAAACTAAACTAAAACTACTAACTAACTAACTACTAACTACTAACTAAACCCTAACTAAAAAAAAACTTAAAACTAACTAAACTAACCTAAACTACTAAAAAAAAAACTAACTAACTAAAAAACTAAACTAACTACTAAAAAAAAACTAACTAAAAAACTAACTAAAAAAACTAACTAAAACTAAAACTAACTACTAACTAACTAAAAAACTAACCCTAACCTACTTAAAACTAAACAAAAAAACTAAAAAACTAACTAAAAACTAAAACTAAAAACTACTAACTAACTAACTACTAAACTAACTAAACTAATAAACCTAACTAAAACCCTAAAAAAAAAAAACTAAAAACTACTACTACTATACTACTACTACTTAACTAAAAAAAACCTAAACTAAAAAAAAAAACCTAACAAAAAAACTAAACTAACTACTAAACTAACCTACTACTACTAACTACCTAATTCCTAAAAAAAACTAAAAAACTAACTAAAAAAAAACCTAAAACTAAAACTAACCCTAACTAAAAACCTAAACTTACTAACTACTAAAAACTAACTAACTACCTAATAAAACTAACTAAAACTAACTAAAAACCCTACCTAAAAAACTAAACTAAAAACTACTAAAACTACTAACTACTACTACCTACTAAAACTAAACTAAAACCTAAAAAAACTACTACTAACTAAACCTAACTAAAAACTACTAACTAAACTACTAAACTAACTACTAAAACTAACTACTAAAAAAAAACCCTAAACTAAACTAAAAAACTAAAAAACTACTACTAACTACTAACCCTAACCCTAACAACTAACTACCTAACTACTTAAAACTAACTAAAAAAAAAAAAAACTAACCTAAAAAACCTAATACTACTAAAAACTAATACTACTTTACCTAAACTAACCCTAACTACTAAACCTAAAAACTAAAAAAAAAACTAACTTACTACCCTAAAACCTACTAACTAACTATAACCTAACTAACCCTAAAAAAAAACTAACTACTAAAAAAAAACTAACCCTAAAACTAAACTAACTAAAAAATACTAACTAAAACCCTAAAACTAACTAACTACTAACTAAACCTAACTAAAAAACTAAACTACTAAAAAAACTAAAACTTAAAAAACCCTAACCCTAACTAAAAACTAACCCTAACTTACTAAAAAAAAACTACTACTAACTTAAACCCTAACCCTAACTAAAAAAACTTAAAAAAAACTAACTAACCCTAAACTACTAAACTAAAAACTACTAACTACTAAACTAAAAACTAAACTACTAACTAAAACTAACTACTAACTAACTAAAAAACTAAAAAAACTAAAACTAAAAAACTAAAAAAAACTAACTAAAAAACTAACCTAACTAACTAACCTAACTAACTACTAACTAACCCTAACTAACTAAAAAAAACTAAAAAAAAACTAACAAAACTACTAACTAAAAAAAACTACTAACTAACCCTAAAAAAAACCCTACTACTAACCCTAAAAAAACTACTACTAACTAACTACTACTAAAACTACTAAACCTAAACCCTAACTAACCTAACTAAAAACTAACTAAAAAAACTAACTAACTAACCTAACCCTAACTAACTAAACTAACTAAACTAAAAAAAAAACTAAAACTAAAAAAATTACTAAACTAACTTTAACTAAATAAACTAAAAAACTACTAACTACTAAAACTACCTAAAAAAAACCTAACTACTAACTAACCTAAACTAAAACTAATACTAACCTAACTACTACTAAACTAAACCTAAAAAAAAACCCTAACTAACTAACTAACAAACCCTAACTAAAAAACTAAAAACCTAACTAAAAACTAAACCCTAAACTAACTAACCCTTAAAAACTAAAAAAAAAAAAAAACTAAACTAAACCCTAACCTAACTACTAAAAAAAAAAAAAACTAACTAAAAAAAAAACTAAACTACTAACTAACCCTAACTACTAACTACTAACTACTAAAAACTAAAACTACTAACTAACTAAAACTAAACTAAAAAACTACTACTAAACTAAACTACTAACCCTAACTACTATAAACCTAAACCCTAACTAAAACTAAAAAAAAAACCCTAAACTAAAAACTAAAAAAAAAACTAAATAACCCTAACACTTAACTAAAACTAACTACTAAAAACTAACTAACTAACTAAACTAAACTAACCCTAAACTAAAAAAACTACTACTAACTACTACTAAAAAAAAACTTACTAACCCTAACTAAAAAAACTAAAACTACTAACTAAACTAAAAAAACTACTAAAAAAAAAACTAACTAAAAAAAAACCCTAAAAAAAAAACCCTAACTAAACTACTAAACTAACTAAACTAACTACTAAACTACTAAACTAACTACTAACAAAAACTAACCTAAAAACTACTTACTACTAAAAAAACTAAAAAAAACTACTAACTAAAAAAAAAACCTAACCCTAACTAACTAAAAACTTTAACCCTAACAAAAAACTAACTACAAAAACTAAAACTAACTAAACTAAAAAACCTAACTAAAAAACCAAAAAACTAACTAACCCTAAACTAAAAAAACTAACTACTACTACTACTACTACTAAAAAAAACTACTAAAAACTAAAAAAACTACTAAACCCTAACTAACTACTAACCCTAAACTAACTAACTAAAACTAAAAAAAACTAACTACTAAACTACTAACTTTACTACTAACCTAACTACTAAAAAACTAACTAACCCTAACTACTAACTACTAAACTAACTACTAAAAAAAAAACTAACCTAACTAACTACTACTAACTACTAAACTAACTAACTAAAAAACTAACTAAAAACTAACCCTAAAAACCTAACCAAAAACTAAAAAAAACTAAAAACTAAACTACTAAAAAAAAAAAAAACTAAAAAAAAAAAACCTACTAACTAAAACTAAACTAAAAAAAAAAACCTAACTACTAAACTAACTACTACTAAAACCCTAACTAAACCCTAAAACTAACCTAACCTAACTACTACTTTAAACCCTAAAACTAACTACTACTTACCCTACTAACTAAAAAAAAACTAAAAACTAAACCCTAACTACTAAAAACTAACTAAAAAAATAAAAAAACTACTAAACTACTTTAACCTAAACTAACTAACTAAACCTAAAAAACTAAAAAAAAACTAACCCTAAACTAAAAAAACTAACTAAAACTAAAAAAAAACCTACTAAAAAACTAACTAACTAAAAAAAACTAAAAAACTACTAAAAAACTAACTACTAAAAAAACTAAAAAAAAAACTAACCTAAAAAAAAAACTAAACCTAAAACTAAACTAAAAACTAAACCTAACTAACTAAAAACCTAACTAACTAAAAACTACTAAAAAAAACTAAAACCCTAAAACTAACTAACTAACTAAAAAAACTAAACTAAAAAACTAACTACTAAAACCTAACTAAAACTACTACCTAACCCTAAAAACTAACTAACTAAAACTAAACCTACTACTAACTAACTAACTAACTACTAAACTAACTAAAAAAAAAAACTAACTAACTACTAAAAAACTAACTAAAAAAAAAACTAACTACTACCTATACTAAAAAAAAAAAAAAAAAAAACTACTACTACTACTACCTAACTACTAACCCTAACTAACTACTAACCCAACTAACCTAAAAACTAACTAAACTAAACCTAAAAAAACTAAAAAAACCCTACTAAAACTAAAAAAAACTACTAACCCTAAAAAAAACTAAAACAACTAACTACTAACTAAAAACTAACTAACCCTAAAACTACTAACTACTAACTAACTAACTAAAAAAAAAAACTAAAAAAAAACTAACTAAAAAAACTAAAAAAACTACTACTAACTACTAACTACTAACCTAAAAAAAAAAAAACTAAAAAAAACTACCTAAAAAAACTACTAACTAAAAACCTAACTTTAAACTACTAAAAACTAAAAAACTAAAACCCTAAAAAAAACTAAAACTAACAAAAAAACTACTAAAAAAAAAAAAAAACCCTAAACTAAAAAAAAAACTAACTAAAAAAACTAAAAACTACTAAAACTAACTAACTTAACTAACTAACTAAAAAAAAAAAAAACCTAACTACTACCCTAACTAATACTAACTAAAAAAAAAAAAAACCCTAAAAAAACTAACTAAACCTAACTACTAAAACTAAAAAAAAACTAAACTAAACCCTACTACTAACTAAACCCTAACTACCTAACTAACTAAACCAAAAAAACCCTAACTAACCCTAACCCTAAAATAACTACTAAACTACCTACTACTAACTACTACTAAACTAAACTAAAAAAACTACTAACCCTAACTAAAAAACTACTAAAACTAACTACTAAACTAACTAAAAACTAAACTACTAAACTACTACTAACTACTAACAACTAAAACTAACTAACTAAAACTAACTAAAAACTAAAAAAACTAACTAACTACTAACCCTAACTACTAACTAAACTAAACTAACTAACTAAAACTACTAAAAAAACTAAAAAAACTAACTAAAACTAAAAAAAACTAAAAAAAAAAACCTAACTAACCTAACTAAAAAACTAACTAACTAAAAAACTAACTAAAACTACCTAAAACTAACTAAAAACTAACTAAACTAAAAAAAAACTAAAAACTACTAAAAAACTAAAAAACTAAACTAAAAAACTACTATTACTACTACTAAAAACTAAAAAAACTACCTACTACTACTAAAAACTAACTACTAACTAAAAAACTACTAAACTTACTAAAAATACTACTAAAAAAACTAACTAACTAACTACTAAACTAACTAACTACTATTTTAAACTACTACTAAACCCTAACCTAACTACTAAAAACTAAAAAATTAACTAAAAAAAACTACTAAAACTACTACTAAAAACTACTAAACTAAAAAAAAAACTAAACTAAAACCTAAAAAAAAAAACTAAAAAAACCCTAAAAAACTACTACTAAAAACTAAACTAAACTAAAAACTACTAACTACTACTCTACTACTAACTAAAAAAACTAAAACTACTAACTAACTACTAAAAAAACTAAAAAAACTAACTAACTAAAAAAAAACTACTACAAAACTAACTAAAAACTAAAAACTAAAACTAATACTAAAAAAACTAAAAAACTACTATACTAACTAAAAACTACTACTAACTACTAACTAAAAAAACCCTAAACTAAAAACTACTAAACCCTACTAACTAACTCTAACTACTAACTACTACTAACTAACTAAACTAAACTAAACTAAAAAAAAAACTAAAAAAAACTAAACTAAAAAAAACTAAAACTAAAACTAACTAACCCTAACCCTAACTACTAAAACCCTAACACTAAACTACTAAACTAAAACTACCTAACTAAAAACTACTAAAACTAAACTAACCTACTAACTAAAACTAAACTAACCCTAACTAACTACTAACCCTAAAAAAAAACTAAAAAACTAAAAAAACCTAACTAAAAACCTAACTACTAAACTAAAACCCTAAAACTAACCCTAAACTAAAACTACTAAAAAAAAAAACCTACTACTACTAACTAACTAACTAAACTAAACTACTAAACTAACTACTTACTACTAACTAAAACTAACTACTAACTACTAAAAACTACTACTACTAATACTAAAAAAACTAAACTAAAATACTACTACTAAACTACTAACTAAAACTAAAACTAAAACTAAACTACTAACTAAAAAAAAAACTAACTAACTAATAAAAAACTAACTAAACTAACTAAAAACTACTAAATAACTAACTAACTACTAAAAAACTAACCTAAAAACTACTACTAACTAACTAACTACTAAAAAACTACTACTAACCCTAAAAACTAAACTAACTAAAAACTAACTAACTAACTACTACTACCTAACTATAACTAACCTAAAAAAAACCCTAACTAAAAACTAACCTAAAACTAACCCTACTAACTAAAAACCCTAAAAACTAACCCTAAAAAAAAAAAAAACCTAACTACTAACTACTAAAAAAAACTAAATAACCTAAACTAAACCTAACTAAAAAAAAACTAACTAAAAACTAACTAAACCCTAACTAACTACTAAAAAACTAACTAACCTACTAACTACCTCTACTACTAAAAAAAACTAAACCCTAAAAAAACTAAACTACTAACCTAAACCTAAACTACTAAACTACTAACTAAAAAAACTAAAAAAAACTACTAAAAAAAACTAAAAAAAAACTACTACTACTAAAACTAACTACTACTAAAAAAAAAAAAACCCTAACTAACCTAACTACTAACCTAAACTAACCTAACCCTACTACCTAAAAAAAACTAACTACTACTAAAAAACTAACTAACTACTACTACTAACTAACTAACTAAACTAACTAACTAAAAACCCTACTACCTAACTAACTACTACCCTAAAAACTAAACCTAACTAAAAAAACTACCCTAAAAAAAAAACTAACTAACTAACTAAACTAAAACTAAACTAACTAAAAAACTAACTAACCTAACTACTAAACCTACTAAAACTAACTACTAACTAACCTAACCCTACTAAACTAACTAACTACTAACTACTAAACCCTAAAACTACTAAAAAAACCTAAAAACTAACTAACTAAAAACCTAACTACTAACTAAACTAAAACTAACCTACTAAAAAACTACCTAACTAACCTAAAAAACCCTAAAACCCTAAAAAACCCTAAAACTAACTACTAACTAACTAAAAACTAAACTAAAAAACTACTACTAAAAAAAACTACTACTACTACTAACCCTAACTACTAAAAAAAACTAAAACTAAACTAACTAACCCTAAAAATACTAACTAAAACTAAAAAACCTAACTACCCTAAAAAAAAAACTAAATACTATTACTACTAAAAAAACTAAACCCTACTAACTAAAAAAAAAAAAACTAAAAATAACTAAACTAAAAAAAACTACTAAAACTAAAAACTAACCCTAACTACTACTACTAAACTAAAAAAAACTAACTAAAAAAAACTAAACCCTAACTAAACCCTACCTAAAAAAACTAACACTAACTAAACTACTAAAACTAAAAAAACTAAAAAAAAAACTTAAAAAACTAAAAAAAACTAAAAACTACTAACTACTACTTACTACTAAACTAACTAACTAAACTACTACTAAAAAAAAAAAACTAAACCTAAACTAAAACTAAAACTACTAAAAACTACCCTAAAAAACTACTAACTAAACCCTACTACCTAAAAAACTAACTAAAAAACTAAAAAAACTAACTAAAAAACTAAAACTAAAAAACTAAAACTAACCCTACTAAACTACTACTAAAACTAACTACTACTAACTAACTAAAAATTAAACTAACTAAAAAAAAACTAAAAAACTAACTAAAAACTAACTACCTACTAACTACTAACTCTACTAAACTACTAAACCCCCTAACTAAAAAAAAACTAACTACTAAAAAAAAAAAAAAAAAACTAAAACCCTAAACTAAAAAAAAAAAAAAACTAAAAACTAAACTAACCCTAACTAAAAACTAAAACTAAAAATTAAACTAAAAACTAAAACTAAAAACTAACCCTACTAAAAAACTACTAACTAACCTAACTACTACTAAAAACTAACTACTAACTAACCCTAACTAAAACTAACCTAAACTAACTAAAACTACTACTAAAAAAACTACTAACTAACTTAAAACTAACTAACTAAAAAACTTAACCCTAACCCTAACTAACTAACCTAAAAACTAAAAAACTAAATACTAACTAACTAACCTAACTACTAAAACTAACCCTAAAAACTAAAACTAACCCTAAAACTAAACTAAACTAAACTAAAAAACCCTAACTATACTAAAAAAACTAAACTAAAACTAAAACTAAAAACTAACTAAACTAAAACTAACTAAACCTAACTAACTAACTACTAAAACCCTAACTAAAAAAAAACTAACTAAAAAAAAAAAACTACTAAACTACTAAAAACTCCTAATACTAACTAAAAAACTAACCCTAACTACTACTTACTAACCTACTAACCCTAAAACTAACCTAAAAATAAAAACTACTAAACCTAAAAACTAACTAACTAAACTAAAAAAAAACTAACTAAAAAAAAAACTAACTACTACCCAAAAAAAACTACTAACTAACTAACTACTACTAAAAACTACTACTACTACTAACTAACTACCTAAAACTACTAACTAACTAAAACTAAAAAAACTACTAACTAACTAAAAAAAAACTAAAAAAACTAACCTAAACTAAAACTAACTAACTACTACTAACCTAACTAAAAAAACTAAACTAAAACTAACTAACTTTAAAAACTAACCTAAAACCCTAACTAAAAAAAAACTACTACTAAACTAAACTACTACTAAAACTACCCTAAAACTAACTAAAAAAAAAAAAACTAACTAAACTAAACTAAAACTAAAACTAAAACTAAACTAACTACTTACTAACCCTAAAAAAAAAAAACTACTAACCCTAAACCCTAACTACTAATACTAAAAAAAAAAACCTAACCCTAACCCTCTAACCTACTACCTACTAAAAAAACTTACTACTAACTAAAACCTAACTAAAAACTACTAAAACTAAACTAAACTAAAACTAAACTACTATAAAAAAAAAAAAAACTAAAAAACTAAACTATTACTAACTAACTAACCCTAACTACTAACCCTAACCTAAAAACTACTTACTACTAACTAAAACTAAAACCCTAACCCTAAACTAAAACTAAAACCCTAAACTACTAAACCCTAACCCTAAAAAAAACTAAACTAACCCTAACCCTAACTAACTACTAACTAACTACTAACCCTAAACTACTAAAAAAACTACTAACCTAACTAAAAAACCCTAAACTAACTACTAAAACCCTAAAACTAACTACTAAACTAACTACCTAACCCTAAACTAAAAAAAAAAACTAACTACTAAAAACTAAAATAAAAAAAAAAAACCCTAAAACTAAACCTAACTACTAAACCTAAACCCTAAAAAAACTAAACTAACCCTAACTAACTAAAAAAAAACTACTAACCCTAACTACTAACCCTACTACTAAAACTACTCCTAACTAACTAAAACTACTAAACTAACTAAAAACCCTATAACTACTACTAAAAAAAAACTAAAAAAAACCCTACTACCCTAAAAACTAACTACTACTACTAACCCTAACCCTAACTACTAAACCTACTACTAAAAAACTAACTACTAACCCTAACTAAAAAACTAAAAACAACTAACTAAACCCTAAAAAAAAAAAAAAAAAAAAACTAACTACTAACCCTAACTAAAAACCCTAACTACTACTAAACTACTAACTAAAACTACTAAACTACTAACTAAACTAACCTACTAACTACTAAAAAAAACCTAAAAAACCCTAACTAAAACTACTAACCTAAAAAAAACTAACTACCCCTAACTAAAACTACTAAACCCTAAAACTAAACCCCTAACCCTAACTAACTAACCCTAAAAAAAAACCTAAAAAAAAAAAAAAAAAAAACTAAAACTAACTAAAACTAAACTAAAAACTAAAAACTAACCCTAATAACTAACCTAAACTACTAAACTAAAAACTAAAAAAAAAAAAAAACTCTACCTACTAATAAAAACCCTAAAAAAACTATACTAACTAACTAAAACCTACTACCCTACTACTAACCCTAACTAACCTACTACTACTAACTAAAACTAACTACTACTAAAAAAACTAAAAAAAAAAAACTAAAAACTAAACTAAAAACTAACTACCCTAACTAAACTAAAAAAAACTAAAAACCCTAACTAAAACTAACCCTAAAACTACTACAACTAAAAACTACCCCTAACCCTAACTAAAAACTAAAACTAACTACTAACTAACTAAAAAACTACCTAAAACTAACTAACTAAAACTAACTAACTAACCTACTAACTACTAAAAAAAAAACCCTAAAAAAAAAAAAAAAAAACTACTAAAAAAAAAAACTAACTAACTAACTAAACTTACTAAAACTACTAAAAAAAAAAACTAACTAAAACTAACCTAAACTACCTAAAAAAAACCCAAAAAAAAAAAAAAAAACTACTACTACTACCCTAAACTACAAAACTAAAAAAAACCTACTAAAAACTACTAAAAACTAAAAAAAAAAAAACCTAAACCTAAAAAACTAAACTAAAAAAACTAAACTTACCCTAAACTAACCTAACTACTACTAACTAAAAACCCTAAAACCCTACTACTACTAACTAAAAAACTACTAAAACTACTAAACTAAAAAAACTAAAAAACTACTAACTACTAACTAAAAACTAAAACTAACTACTAAACTAAACTAAAAAAAACTACTAACCCCTAAACTAACTAAAAACTAAACCTAAAAAAAACTAAAACTAAACTCCTAAAACTAACCTAACTAACTAAAAAAAAACCCAAACCCTAACTAACTACTACTACTAAAAAAAACCCTAACTAAAAAAACTACTAACTAAACTAAAAAAAAACTAAAACTACTTAAAAAAAACTAAAAAAAAAACCCTAATAAAAACTACTAAACTACTACTAAAAAAAAAAACCTAAACTAAACCCTAAAAAACTAACTACTACTACTACTAACTAAAAACTACTAAAAAAAAACCCTACCTACTAAAAAAACTACTACCTACTAACTACTACTACTAAACTACTACTACTACCTAAAACTAACTAAACTAAAACTAACTCTAAAAAAAAAACTAAAAAAAAACCCTAAAAACTAACTAAAAAAACTACTAAAAAAACTAAACTAAAAAAAAAAAAAAACTAACAAAAAAAAAAACCTAAACTACTAACTACCTTAACTAAAACCTAAACTACTAAACTAACTACTACTAACTAAAAAAACTAACTAACTACTAAAACTAACTAACTAACTAACTAAAACCCTAACCCTAAAAAAAAAAAAAAAAAAAACTAACTAACTAAAAACTAACTACTAAAAAAAAAAAAAACCTACTAAAACTAAAAAAAAAAAACTAACAAACCCTACTAAACTAAACTAAAAAACTACCAAACTAACTACTAACAAAAACTAAAACCCTACTAACTAAAAAACCTAAAAAAACTACTAAAAAACTCCCTACTACTAAAAAAAAAAACTAAAAACTAACCCTACTACTACTATAACCCTAACTAAAAAACACTAAAACTAAAAAAAAAAAAAAAAAAAACTAACCTACTAAATACTACTACTACTACTACTACTACTAAACAAACTAAAAAAACTAAAAAAAAACTAAAAACTAAAAAAAAAAAAAACCTAAAAAAAAAAAACTAAAACCCTAAAAAAACCTAAAAAACTAAAAACTACTAACTAAAAAACCCTAAAACTTACTAAAAAAAAAAAACTAACCCTAAACTAACTAACCCTAACCCTAAAAACTAACTACTAACTAAAAAAAACTAACTAACTAACTACTACTACTAACTTTAAACCCAAAACTACTAACCTACTAACTACTACTAAACTACTACTAAAAAAAACCCTAAAACTACTAACTAAAAACCTAAACTAAACTAAAAACTAACTAACTACTAACTAAAAAAACTAAAATAAAAAAAAAAACTCAAACTAAACTAAAACTAACTAACTACTAAAAAACTAAAAACTACCTAAAACTAAAAAAACTACTAACTACCTAAAAAAAAAAAAAAACTAAAAACTACTAAAAAAACTACTAACTAAACTACTAAAAAAAAAACTACTAAAAACTACTACTAAAAAAAACTAAAAAACTAAACAAACTACTCAACTAAAAAACTAACTAAACTAAACTAACTACTAACTACTTAAAACTAACTACTAAAACTAAAAACTACTAAAAACTAACCTACTAAAACTAACTAAACTACTAACTAAAACTACTAAAAACTAAACTAACTACTAAAAAACTAAAAAAAAACTAAACTAAAAAAAACTACTAACTAAACTAAAACTACTACTAAAAAAAACTAACTAAAAAACTAACTACTACTAACTCCTAAAACTAAAAACTACTCTACTACTAAAAAACTAAAAAAAAAACTACTAACTACTACTAAAAAATAACTAACTAAAACTACTAACTACCTACTAAACTAAAAACTAAAACTTCTAAAAAACTAACTACTAAAAAACTACTAAAAAAACTACTACTAAAAACCCTACTACCTAAAAACTAAAAAAAAAAACTAACTAACTACTACTAAAAACTAACTAACTAACTACTACTACTAAACTAAAAACTAACTATTACTAAACTAACCTAAAAAAAACTAAAAACTAAAAAACTAAAAAACTACTACTAAAAAAAACCAAAAAAACTACTAAACTAAAACTACTACTACTAAAAACTAACTAAAAAAAAAAAAAAAAAACTACTACCTAAAAAAAAAACTAAAAACTAAAACTAAAACTACTACTAAAAAAACTACCTAAAAAAACTAAAAACTAAAAAAACTAACTACTACTACTACTCTAAACCCTAAAAAAAACTACTAACTAACTACTACACTAAAACTAAAACTAAAAAAAACTAACTAAACTACTAACTAACTAACCTAAAACTTACTAACTAAAAACTACTAAAAAAAAAAACTACTAAAACTAAACTACTAAACTAAACTACTAACTAAAAACTAACTTAAACTAAACTAAACTAAACTAACTAAAAACTACTACTAAAAAAAAACTAACTAAAACTACTAAAAACTAAACTAAACTACTAAAAAACCTACTTAAAAAAAAAAAAAAAAAAAACTATTACTAAAAAACTACTACTACTACCTACTAAAACTAAACTTAAAACTAACTACTAAACTACTAAACCTAAAAAAACTAACTAAAACTACTACTATTACTAACAAAAATAAACTACTAAAACTAATTACTAAACTAACTACTAACTAAACTAAAAAAACTAAAACTAAAACTAAAATTAACTAAAACTAAAACTAAAACTAAAAAAAACTAAAACTAAAACCTAACTAAAAAACAAAAAAAACTACTACTAAACTACTACTACTACTAAAACTAACTACTAACTACTAAACTAACTACTAAAACTACTACTACTAACTAAAAAACTACTAAAAAAAAAAAAAATAAAAAAAAAAAACTAACTAAACTCTAAAAACTAAAAACTAAAAAACTAAAAAAACTAACTAAAACTAAACTAAAAAACTAACTAAAACTAACTACTAAACTACTACTTACTACTAAAAACTAAAAAAAAAAAAAAATTACTAAAAAACTAAAAAATACTAACTAAATAAAAATAACCCTAACTAAAAAAAAAAACTAAAAAACTACTACCTAACTAAAAACTAAAAACTACTAAACTAAACTAAAACTAAAAAAAAAAAACTAAACTACTACTAAACTAACTACTAACTACTACTAAAAAAAAAACTACTAAAAACTAAAAACTAACCTACTACTAAACTAACTACTAAAAACTACCTAAAACTAAAAAAACTACTACTAAAAAAACTAACTAAAAAAACTAACTAAACTAACTACTAAAACTACTACTACTACTAACTAAAATTACTAACTAAAAAACTACTAACTAAACTATAAAACTACTACTAAACTAAAACTACTACTACTACTAAACTAAAAAAACCTACTAAAAAACTAACTAACTTTACTAACTAAAAAACTAAACTTTACTAAAAAACTAAAAAATAAAACTACTAAACTAAAAAACTAAAAAACTACTAACTACTACTAACTATTAAAAAAAAAACTACTTACTACTACTAAACTAAAAAAAACTACTACACTTTTTAACTAAAAAACTAAAAACTACCTACTAACTAACTTAAAACTAAAACTACTACTAAAACTAAACTACTACTAACTAAAAAACTACTAAACTACTACTAACTAACTAACTACTACTACTACTACTTACTACTAACTACTAACACTCTACTACTATTAAACTTTACCAAAAAACCTAAACTACTAAAAAAAAAAACAACTAAAAACTACTAAACTACTAACTAACTACTTACTACTAAACTTAACTAACTAAACTAACTACTACTAAAAAACTACTAAAAAACTACTAACTAAAAACTAACTACTAAAACTAAAAATACCTAAAAAAAAACTAACTAAAAAACTACTAAACTATTTACTAACTACTAAAAAAAAACTAACTAAAAAAAACTAACTACTACTACTACTACTAAAAAAATTACTAAACTAAAACTACTACTATACTACCTACTAAAAAAACTACTAAACTAAAAAAAACTACTAAAAAAAAAAACTTAAAAAAAACTACTACTAACTTACTACTACTACTACTAAAAACAACTACTAACTAAAACTAAACTAAAAAAAAAAAAAAACTAACTAAACTAACTAAAAAAAAAAAAAAAACTAAAAAAAAACCTACTAAACTAACTACTAAACACTACCAACTACTAAAAACTACAACAAAACCTACTAAACTACTAAAAACTAAAACCTACTAAAAAACTACTCTAAACTAAAAAAAAAACTAAAAACTAACTCTACTAACTACTAAAAAACTAAAACTAAACTAAAAAAACTAAAAAAAACTACTAAAAAAAAAAACTACTACTAACTACTACTAAAAACTACTAAAACCTAAAAAAAACTACTAAACTAAAAAACTACTAACTAACTAACTAACTAACACTAACTAACTAACTACACTACTAACTACTACTAAAAAAACTACTAAACAAAAACTAAAACTACTCCACTAAAACTAACTATACTAAACTAACCCTAACTAACTACTACTAACTATTAAAACTAACTAATTACTACTAACTACCTAAAAAAACTACTTTTAACTACTAAACTACTAAAAAAAAAACTAAAACTAACTACCTAAACCAAACTACTAACTAAAAAAAACTAAAACTACATACTAAAAAAAAAAAACTAAAAAAAAAACTAAAAAAACTACTAAAACTACTACTACTACTTAAACTTACTAACAACTAACTAAAAAAAACCCTAAAAACTAACCCAACCAAAACTCTAACTAAAACTACTAAAAAAAACAACTAAACTACTAACTACTACTACTACTAAACTAAAACTAACTAAAAAACTACTAACAACTACTAAACAAAAACTACTAAACTACTACTAAAAACTACTACTAAAAAAACTAAAACTAAACTCAACTACTAAAATTAAAAACTAAACTTACTTATACTAACCTACTTTACTACATAAATAAAAACAAAACTAAACCTACTAAACTAAAACTTTAAAAAAACTAAAACTAACTTAACAAACTAAACAAAAAAACTAAACCTTAACCTTAAAAAACCTAAAAATAAAAAAAACTAAAATAAACTAAACCCAAACCTAAAAAACTACTAAAAACAAAAAAAAAAAAACTACTAAACTACTACTACACAAAAAAACTACTTTAAAAACTAAAACTAACTAAACTAAACAAAACTAAAAAAAAATAAAAACTAAAAAAAAACAACTTACAAACTAACCTACTAAAACACTAAAACTAAAAACTACTACTAAACTAAAAAAACAAAAAAAAAAAACTACAAACTAAAACTAAACTAACTACTCACTAAAACTAAAAAAAAACCTACTACTAAACTAAAAAAACTAAAAATTAAATTAAAAACTACTAAACTACACCTCAAACACAAAACTAAACTCCAAAAAACTAACTACTAAAAACTAAAAAAATTACTAAACTACAAACAAAAAAAAAACTAAACTAAAAAACTACTAAACTAAAAAACTAACTAAACTACTACTAACTACTGCTAAACTAACTAAAAAACTACTAAACTAACTTTTACCTAAAACTAAAAAAAAACTAACTACTAAAAAAAAACCCCTAAAAACTACCCCTACTAACCTAAAAAACTAAAAACTAAAACCTAAACACAACCTAAAAAAAAAAAACTACCTCCTACTACTATTAAAAACTAAAAACTAAAAACTAAAAACTAACTACTAAAAAACTAAACTAACTAAAACTAAAAAAACTTAAACTAAAACTAAACTAACTACTAAACTAAACTAAAAAACTAAAAAACAACTACTAAAAAAAAAAACCTTAAACTACTACAAACTAAACTAACTTAAAAAAACTACCACTACTACTATAAAATACATTCTAAACTAAAACTACTAAAACTAACTAAACTAAAAAACTATTAACTACCCTTACTAACTACTACTACTACTAAACTAAACTAACTAAACTAACTAAAATACCTAAAAAAAACTACTACTAAACTAACCTAACCTAAAAAACTACAAAAATTACTAAAAAAACTAAAACTAAACTCTAAACTAAAAACTACTACTAACTCCTAACCTTACTAACTACTACTACTAAATAAACTACTACTACTATAACCCTAAAAAACCTACACTACTAACTACTAAAACTACTAAAACTAAAAAAAAAAAAACCCACTACTACCCTACTAACTACTACTAAACTCTACTACTAAAAAAAAAAACTAACAAACTAAACTAACAAAAACTAAAAAACCTACTACTATTACTATTACTACTAACCTATTAAAAACTAACTACTAAAAAAAAAACTACCAACTAACTAACTCTACTACACTTACTAACTTACAACAAAACTACTATTACACTACTACTAACAAAAACTACTAACTAACTACTATACTACTAAACCCCTACCTAAAACTAACTACTTAACTAACTAAAACTACTACCTAACTAACTACTAACTAACTAAAACTAAAAAAACTAACTAACTACTTAAAACTACTACTACTAAAAAAACTACTACTAAACTAAAAAAACTTTACTAAACTACTACTAAAAAAAAAACTAACTACTTAACTACTAACTAAACTACAAAACTACTACTACTACTACTACCTACTAAAACTAACTACTACTAACTAACTACTAAACTACTAAAAAAAACTACAAAAAAAACTACTACTCTAAAAACTACTACTTACTACTACACTAAACTATACTACCCTACTACTACTAACTACTACTACCTACTACTAACTAACTACTAACACTACTACTACTAAACTAACTACTACTACTACTACTAAAACTACTAAACTAAAAAAAAAACTAAACCTTACTACTATCTTACTACTACTACTACCACTACTACCTTAAACTAACCACTACACTAACTACTACTACTACAAACTACTAAAACTATTTAACTACTACCTACTAAAACTACTACTAATACTAAACTACCTCTAAAACTACTAACTATACTACCTAACTACACCTACTACTACCTACTACTAAACTACTACAATCTACTAAAAAAACTACACTACTCTAACTAAACTAACTACTACTAAAACTAAACTACTACTAAAACTAACTACTACTAACTACTACTCCTCTACTAAAACTAAACTAACTACTAACCTAACCCTACTAACTATTACTAACTACTACTACTACTACTACTACTACTACTACCTACTACTACTACTACTAAAAACTACTACTAAAACTACTACTAACTACTACTTACAACTAAACTAACTAAAACTTTACTAAATACTACTACTCTACCTCTACTACTATTACTAACTTACTACTAAACTACTATACAACTACCTCTAAACTATTACTACCTACTAACTACCTACTACTACTACACTTTAAAAAAACCTCTACTACTACTACCTAAAACTAACTAACCCTAACTACTACTACTACTACTAAAATAACCTACTAAACTAAAAACTAACTAACTAACTACAACTACTAAAAAAACTACCTACTAACTACTAAACCTACCAATACCTACTACTAACTATTACTACTACTACAAACTACTAACTAACTACTAACTACAAAACTACTAACTACTACTACTACTAACTAAAAAAACCTACTACTACTACTTACTACTACTAACTACTAACTACTACTAAACTTAACTACTACTAAACCTACTAACTAAACTACTACTACTACCACTACTACTACCACTACTACTACTACTACTACTACTACTACTACTACTACTACTACTACTACTACTACTACTACTACTACTACTACTACTACTACTACTACTACCACTACTACTACTACTACTACTACTACTACTACTACTACTACTACCTCTACTACTATTACTACTACTACCTCTACTATTACTACCACTACCTCTACTACTATTACTACCACTACCTCTACCACTATTACTACCACTACCTCTACCACTATTACTACCACTACCTCTACTACTATTACTACCACTACCTCTACTACTATTACTACTACCTCTACTACTATTACTACTACTACCTCTACTACTATTACTACCACTACCTCTACTACTATTACTACCACTACCTCTACTACTATTACTACCACTACCTCTACTACTATTACTACCACTACCTCTACCACTATTACTACCACTACCTCTACTACTATTACTACCACTACCTCTACTACTATTACTACTACTACCTCTACTACTATTACTACCACTACCTCTACTACTATTACTACTACTACCTCTACTACTATTACTACCACTACCTCTACTACTATTACTACCACTACCTCTACTACTATTACTACCACTACCTCTACTACTATTACTACCACTACCTCTACTACTACTATTACTACCACTACCTCTACTACTATTACTACCACTACCTCTACTACTATTACTAACCACTGTGTATGATGCGGGTTTGGATCCAACGAAGCGGTAAGTCGGTGGTCGGAATAAACTAGTTGTTGATAAAACAAATCACAACATTTTACGATATGCTTTCATGAATACTATACTTGTTTGCGATTGATTTTCCCTCTGTTCCAATAGTCCCCACGTGTAATCAATTGTAACGGAATATACACTTTATGGTAAGTTACTCAGAGAATGATCTGTTGGATAGACTCACATTTACACAGGCGCACACTTTACATTCAAACTAACTATTATAGTTATTATTATTCTATTATGAACTCGCAGCAACGGTCTTTGTCTTGCTGATTCATTTGGAAACAAAAGTAAGACTTTTTAAATTTTAATTTGCATTATGTGGGAGACTTTTGTATGACGTAGATTGCTGGAGACTTGTGTATGACGTAGATTGCTGGAGACTTGTATATGACGTAGATTGCTGGAGACGTGTGTATGACGTAGATTGCTGGAGAGTGCTGGAGAGTGCTGAAGAGTGCTGGAGAGTAACAGAAAAGGAAATGTCCAAATTATCCTCATTCCACACAACTTACCTACAGACAATTCTTCGAATTTTTTGACCGAATACCATTTCCAACCAGGAACTGAATACCATCTCCAACCAAGAACTGCCTTCACGGTTAAGTCAGAAAGACATACACGCCAACATTGCAGGCAGACGTTGGAAATGGGTTGGTCATGTCCTCAGAAGGGACCCTCACACTATCACCATAACTGCTATGCTGTGGACCCCAGAAAGACGACGACAGAGAGGCAGAGCGTAGACAACCTGGCGGAGATCAGTGGAGGCTGAAATGCAAAGCATGGACCAGAGTTGGGGCACAGCACGAGGGATGGCCATCGATCGAGCAAATGGGGACAGTATGTTACTGCCCTACAAGACTCAACTCGGCGTCATGGCCATGATTGATGTGTCAGTCCGTGGCTAGAGTCCAAGAAGAAGTAACACTAGCAGGGATGGTCGAATAGTAGGACACATCTGTCGTGTATACGACAAGCGTTACAGCAACAATTAGCATTCATACCCTTCAACATTAGCTGACGACCTACGGGTTTGCATGGAGTGCGATGATGTCAATTCTCATCAACAATAACAATGTTGTTCGTCCATCACGGGTGATGAAGACCACTCTGTTCATCCAATTATTTAGGAATATATTAGGTTAGTCTATGGATACGAAGTTGACTGATGAGCCCGATGCGGGCCTGGAAAGATCTCGGACAGTGTGGGCAGGGAATGTTTGCTTCATGTGAAGGTTTTATTTCACGGTCTTTTCTAGCTTGTCTCCGCTGTTCCGCTGCTGCTCTTCTGGATGATTCGCATGCCGCTGCACCTTTATGAAGAGATGTGCGCCAAGCACAATAACAATAACTAGCAGCAAAAACAAATGGAAGGAAAGGCATGAAATAACATTTGCAGACGTTCAAGGCACTATGGAAACCAATGCTGCGGAGTCGGAGTAGGAAGGCGGAGTCGTGGAGTAGGTCGCTTTTTATTGGTTCCGGAGTCGGAAATTTTTTTGGCTGGCTCCACAACTCTAGTGGAAACCACGGCTCTATCCCTTTGGAAGATTTATGCAAGGTTTATAAAAAAGATGAAAATTCTCATCGCAAGTACACACTCACGTTTGTACATTATGTCAAGTCAATAACCTATTTACACTAGCGTTTGGCTGTCTATGTCAAACATGGACACTACTGATACTACGCGAGAGGAAGATCAGAAAGTGAGAGATAAGATAATTTAGAAACGCAGAAAGTGTCAGCATGAGAGATAGAATAAGAGACGAGTTCAGATCCTGAAGTTGATGTACAAAAATCTATGACATTGATGGGAACTATTTTGAGGTTTTAATGTGAACAAATCCATGACGTTGTTGTGAACAAAACCATGACGCAGATGTGAACACAACAATGACGTTGATGTGAACTACACTCTCACGTTGATGTGAACTACATCCTGGCGTTGATGTGAACCAAACCATGACGTTGATGTGAACAAAACCATGACGCTGATGTGAACAAAACCATGACGTTGGTGTGAACAACACCATGACGTTGATGTCAACATCATTATGACTTTGATTCGAACTACACCATGACATTGATGTGAACAAAACGATGACGGTGATGGTTAAAAAAAACATGACGTTGGTAAGAACTAAACCATGAGATTGATGTGAACAAAGACATTACGGTGATGGGAACAAAACCATGACTTTGATGTGAAATACATCATGACGTTTAAGTAAAAAAAAAACTATGACGTTGATGTAAACTGCACCATGACATTGATGAGAACTAACCCAAGATGTTGATGTGAACAAAAACATGACCTAGATGTGAACTACACCATGTCCTTGATGTGAACTATGCCATGACGTCGATGGGAACAAAACCATGACGTTGATGTGAATTACACCATGACGTTGATGTGAACAAAACCATGACATTGATGTGAACAAAAACATGACGTTCATTGGAACTACAGTATGACGTTGATGCTAACAAAACCATGACCTTGATGTGAATTACACCATGTCGTTGATGTGAACTACACCATGACGTTGATGGGAACAAAACCATGACGTCGATGTATTTTTCACCATGACGTTGATGTGGACAAAACCATGACGTTGATGTGAACTGCATCACGACATTGATGACAACTAAACCATGACGTTGATGTGGACAAAACTATGATGTTGATGTAAACACTACCCATTGACGTTGATGTGAATTAAACCGTGACATTGATATGAACAAAACCGTGACGTTGATGTGAACAAAAACATGACGTTGATGTGAAAAAAGCATCACGTTGATGTAAACTGCACCATGGAATTAATGAGCAATAACCCATGACGTTGATGGGAACAAAACCATGACCTTGATTGATGTGAACTACACAATGACGTTGATGTGAACAAAACCATGACGTTCATGTGAACAAAACCATTAAGTTGATGTGACCTCCACCATGACGTTGATGAGTTCATGTGAACTACACCATGGAATTTATGTGAACTACGTCATGAAATTCATGTAAGCTACAACATGGAATTCATGTGAACTACGACATAGAATTCGCTTGAACTGCTCCGTGTAATTCATGTGAACAAACGTGGACTTTATGTAAACTACAACATGGAATTCAAGTGAACCACGACATGTAATTTATGTAAACTACTACATGGAATTGATGTGAACTACAACATGGAAGTCGTGTAAACTGCAAAATGGAATTAATGTAACTACAGCACATAGAATTCCCGTGAACTATGACATAAAATTGGTGTGAATCACAACATGGAATTCGTATGAGCTACACCATGGAATTCATGTGAACTACACCATGGAAGTCATGTGAACTACACCATGGAATTTATGTGAACTACACCATTGAAGTCATATGAACTACACCATGGAATTCATGTGAACTACACCATTGAAGTCATATGAACTAAACCATGGAATTCATGTGAACTACACCATGGAATTCATGTGAACTACATCATGGAATTCATGGGAACTATATCATGATATTCATGTAAACTACATCATAGAATTCATGTAAACTACATCATGGAATTCATATGAACTATTTCATGAAATTCATGAAAACTACGATATTAGATTATGATGCAGATGCTAGCAGCACCCTGAGTCAATAACACTTAATAAAAAACACTTTAGCCACCCGTTTAATTTCTAATAAAACTGGCTTTATATCCATGCCGTATTCAAAGCCATGTATATGGGTAAACGCCACAATTGAAGCAATAAAAGGAGTCTTGGTTTACATACATTATGTCTGGTTTTTTTTAAGCGTTATTTTGCTTCAGTCTTCTAATGTCGTTCCAAATCTGTCACCCGCTTGAATAGTTAGAAGATCAATGCAACGAAGGCAAAGCAAGAATAACAAACGATATAACAAGTTGAAGAAAGATAAAAAAAAAACACTAGAAATTCGAAAAAAAGAAAGAAAAAACAAATATGAAACGAAGAAACAGTGGTAGAAGAAACAGGAAGGAAACAATAAGAGAATAAAGAAAAATAGAAAACTGGGCTGCACGATTTGTAAATTATTTTATTAATCATAGTTGTGGAGAAAACGCCAAGGTAATCAATAAATCAACCAACCAATCAATCAATCGGTCAATCAATGAGTCAATACTCTTTAGCTTCCCAATGAGCATCGGCCTTCAACAAACACCTGACAAGTTCTTTCTGTGTATTCCTAGTGATTTTTATTCGTCTTTAGTCCTCTTCTACATATGTTCTTCTCCATATGTTCTTCTGCATATGTTCTTCTCCATATGGTCTTCTCTATATGTTCGTCTCAATATGTTCTTCACCATATGCTCTTCTCCAAATGCTTTCTCTATTGAGACGGAGTTATTGGGTCGATCTCTTCTCCTCCCTGGCAGTAGTCAGTTACATTTGTTGTGAGTACTGATTATGTGAAATTTCCGTGGTCAGCACATTTCTTTCTCTGCTATCAAGCAGATATTAGCTATTTCTAATCACTTTACACTCCCTTCAGTAATAATTCGTCTTGTCTGTTTACCTGACCATCCCTGCTGAGAGAGTAGACAGGTGATGCATGGAACGAAAGGGGGAATATAACCTGACACTTTAGTTAGTTTAGAACACTGTGAAAATTCATCTCGCGCCAAGAAGACAACCAGACCTTGCCAGAGTTAAGAATAGTACCAGACCGGACCGTGTTGGAGCATACTGAGGACTTAGAACCCAGGACAACGCTTCAATTTTAATACGGAAAACCGGAATTTATGGATTATTATAGAGGCCGTGGATTATACAGGCCGTGATTGTGATTCACGTTTATTCTAATGGATTCCCCCCCCCCCCTGTTATTAGAAGTCATGTATGCCGCTGTGTAAGCGACCTGTGTTTATCATCCCTTATAAGAAGATTAATGTAAACCTTTATGAACCATGAGCTGCTGTGGTTTTGCAGCCTTGCCTATTGAGACTGCAATGCACGCTGACTTTTGTGTGGAAGACTATTTTTGCTGTATGAACTTATTTGCTGTGTCACCATGCTGTGCTATGGAGTGTCGTCAAATATTACCATAATGTTATGTGACTGTGGCGTAATAAACCATTTAAACGTTTCCTGACTCTTACATTTAATGGAGTGGGTCGTTACAGCCTGTGTTGGTATGCCTGAACCTTTATGCATTCGTGTTTATTGACAGTCACTTGCTCACACATCAGTCGGCCACCCGTACGCCCGACCTCACTGACTCTGTCATTGTCAGTCTTTGTTTTGTACCACACCATCCACCACCATCAACAGTATTGAACCTAATATGTACCACCTGTGTTAACCCTTCGAACATAGTGGTAACATAACTGGTGTGCCAGTGTGTAACTGGTTGGACAGTTCTTTGGGCTACCATACCAACTACTGATTGGAATTCTACAGAGGAATTTACAGCAGGATTTACAGTGTTCACAGTGCTGATTTTGATGAGCAAGTTCATCATTTCATCACAAGTTCATGTTTCTTGTACAAGTTCGAATAGAGGTCATCCTGTGTCAAGGACCTGAGGAGCCTGGAGATCCTGTGCCCATCAACGTTCTATTTAGTCGATACCTGTTGTACATCATTCTTGCTGTTACGGAGGCCGGGATTTTTTCCTTTTTGCAAGATAAGTAGTTGTTTGTAATGTAAACTGTACCACTGTATGTTTTGATTAAGCCTTCCTCACAGCTTACACGATTATATTCCTTTTTTATGTTATATGTTTTCATATTTACGTGGGCGGTTGGTGAGGTGACTTATGTAGGATATATCCCACTTTACCGAGAGCCTACATAAGCGTTCTGTAGGGACTTTATTGCGAATTTCCCGCAGTGGAAATTTCCAGCGAACGTCTTGCTGACGTATTTCAGTCCACTGTGTTTGGTAATTTGTGACTCTAATTGTTTAGGTGTGACGAAACGTTTCAGTGTTGTTTTCATTATTTTTCTCTGTACATTAATTTTTTTGATTAATTTGTTCGTGAGTGTCTTCCTCCTCTTGCTATCTTTAATTTATATACAAACTTTTCGTTTATACACTGTTTTGTCACTTGTAGTGTTATACTATTCGCAGCTGTCATTGCAAGCTTTGCAATATTTGTGCTTTATTTCTGCTTTTTGACTTTAGTTGATTCCTGCGAACGTGTTCATTTGTTCTTTATATCTAGTTTTTGACTCTCTTGTCTGTACTGTCTTTTTTGTCATGCACTGTCAATATTATAAAGAATTATATATATATATATATATGTATATATATATATATATATATATATATATATATATATATATATATATATATATATATATATATATATATATATATCACGAACACTTTTAGGACCCTGTTTAATTCAGGATTTTGGTTTAGTTTGTGCTACTTTCTCTGTTACCCTTGCTTGTGTAACGGAGGAAGGTTTGATTAACATCGTACAGGGGTTGGAAGTTTACACGGCCACATTTAATAACTTAAAATTTAATTGACT
Organism: Oreohelix idahoensis; assembly: GCA_024509875.1. Taxonomy (NCBI): domain Eukaryota; kingdom Metazoa; phylum Mollusca; class Gastropoda; order Stylommatophora; family Oreohelicidae; genus Oreohelix; species Oreohelix idahoensis. The sequence continues at coordinate 276,372 of JAMPIV010015499.1, forward strand.
GTTACCTGTCATAAAAATCTTACCTTTACCAAACAGAGATTTTCATTTGTGTTTTTTCACAGCAACGGCGTTGCCATGACAGTCAGAGTTGCTATATTGCTTGATTAAGTTGTTACTTGTCTATACCTTGTTTAGTTGCCTTGCAAAAGATTTCCTGTTCCAAGTGAAGCCTGCCGGCAGTTTGACGCCACTAGACTTCTTTGTATAGACTATAGATAATATTGTATATTAGTATAATATAGTATATTAGATAGTATTGTATTAGGATATGATATAACTGCTTTAAGATAGTATGTTCATTCATTTTCATGCACCATGTCATTACCATGTTATTTTTATGTTACTCTGATCTGATAATGTACCATGTCATTATCATATTGTTTTTATGCTACTGTGTTTTGATCTATGTTGATTGTATGATATTGTAATGATGATTCCATTTATCTCTTAATTTGTCATTGCGATACATTTTGGTATTGTATTTTTTGAAAAGAATATGAAGACAAGAAAAAAGATATTTTTTTCTGTGCCCAGCGCTTGATTGTGCGCTAGGGATAACTATGTATGGCGAAGTTAAGGCATTGAAGGGATGTTTTTTTCTGATGTTATAATGTATTTTTCTCTGCCCAGCGCTTAATTGTGCGCTAGGGGTAACGGTGTATAACGATATTAGTACTTTGAAAAGGTGTTTTTTTCTGAGGTTGTGACGTTTATTAACTTGGTTATCATGCATATTATGCTATTTTAAAATGGTAACTGGTTATTTGTTCTTTGCTATAGATATGCGTTGTTTAAGTTATTGTTTACCGTGATATATCATTGTTTGCTTTCTGTCATTGCTGCTCATTCTTCTTGTACTTCATTTTGTATTTCTCACTTGTCACTTAGTATGTCATACCTAGTCTATGCTTTACATACTTCGTATTTCTTTGAATTTGTTTATCTTCGTATGATTATCTCATTATCTTTCTATATTTCATATCTTACTTTACACTTACTTCTATCCCTCTTTTATTCATTTTTGTTGTCATGACTTAATATAGTTGTAATCCTTGTGAGTAGATATTGGGATTCCATCGTCCTCGATATTTTTGTTCCTTGTAATTTTCAAAAAAAATAAAAGTTTACATTTTTTCCCCCGGGGGGTCGATGTAGACTGTTGAAGTCGTGTTTTTATTAAGGGGAGTTAACCGTTAAAAGATTTGTAAGTACGGGTCGTTTTTGGGTATACGCCCCTGTAAGCTCACTTTTTGTGATGAGATGAATGCGGGGTGATTTTTCTGAACACAGCTCCACTGTCTAGCTGTCAGCTTGTTTTTAAAAAAATATATGATCGCGAATCTACTCGAATGTTCGAGAGACAGAAAGAAAGCGGATGAGTCCAGCTCACACATAAAGAAACGGTGTGTTAGCGCTTAAATGAATTCTGATAGGGTGAACTGTTTTAAGCAACGGAGATTGCTGGCAGTTTTAGCGGGAGTTTTTGTGCGGGCAGAGCTTGAAGAAGGCTGTTCCTTCTTCCTAGTGTGTCCCGGCGTATTTTGTGGTTTTTCATATGAAGGGGATTTGATAATTATAAAGGATAATGTTTCTGAAGTAAAGATAAAGAGATTATTGTTGGGAAAGTTCCGTCTCCCAGGAGTTTATGGATTATTATAGAGGCCGTGGATTATACAGGCCGTGATTGTGATTCACGTTTATTCTAATGGATTTTTTACCCCTGTTATTAGAAGTCATTTATGCCGCTGTGTAAGCGACCTGTGTTTATCATCCCTTATAAGAAGATTTATGTAAACCTTTATGAACCATGAGCTGCTGTGGTTTTGCAGCCTTGCCTATTGAGACTGCGATGCACGCTGTCTTTTGTGTGGAAGACTGTTTTTGCTGTATGAACTTATTTGCTGTGTCACCATGCTGTGCTATGGAGTGTCGTCAAATATTACCATAATGTTATGTGACTGTGGCGAAATAGACCATTTAAACGTTTCCTGACTCTTACATTTAATGGAGTGGGTTGTTACAGCCTGTGTTGGTATGCCTGAACCTTTATGCATTCGTGTTTATTGACAGTCACTTGCTCACACATCAGTCGGCCACCCGTAAGCCCGACCTCACTGACTCTGTCATTGTCAGTCCTTGTTTTGTACCACACCATCCACCACCATCAACAGTATTGAACCTAATATGTACCACCTGTGTTAACCCTTCGAACATAGTGGTAACACTAGCATAACAACACCCCAGACCACGTTTAAGAGGCATCGTCAAGCTGTCTTAAACTATTTCTCTGAGCCAGCAGTCTGGGAGCCTAAAGACTGGCGTAAGTTGTTCATTTTAAATTCAATAATTTTCATTATTAACATGTAAACTAATATGTATATATTGACATGTGAATATCAATATGTGAAAATTGCTAAGTGGATGTCCAAGAAATTTGAGGCTCGCAACTTCAGCATAAAGAATGATGATTTCAGGAACCACCACTGCATGGCTGGTGATTGCTTAATGCGAGTTTCTTATAGAGAAATAAAAGCAGAGGTAGTCCCAAGTTCTATATGGAACAGGAAGTGAATGATGAAATAAATGATGTACATACTTATTATATTGTTAACATTTTCAAACAGTGTAGAAGTAAATGTAAACATATTCACCGTATAAGTAATGAAAGTAATCTTTTCAACCAATGTAAAGGTAAATATAAATATACTAGCAATAACCCGTCAAAATTGACAGGTTTTTAATTGCAGCAATCGTATAATTTTGATCCATAATAATAAGTCTGCAATACTTTAAATTAAAATTTTGTCTTGAAGAAACAATCAAAATCTTACATTTTAAGGTTATTTTTAAGAAAATGATGAGTTAAATCCGTTTCCCGAATGAAACTGGACAGAAGAGTATCTTGATTATCTGTTGATTTAATCTGCATCTCCGCACCTTCCTGTCACCAGTTCATGTACTGTTTATCAATTGTGTTGTTGGCTTCTTTCCATAATAAAACTGTTTATGCACACCGTCATTTGCGCACTTTTCTATTTTCGGGAGAGTACATATAAGGGAAACAATACAATTATTTTCTAACTTTCAACCACAGTTGCACCCCTTAACTGTGGTTGAAAGTTAATGTACCCCTTCGAAAATAGAAAAGTACGCAAATGACTGTACATGATGTGACCGACCGACGTACTTACGGAGGGAATTATGGTATTGGATTCAACCTCAATGTAATTAGTGTTTTTCCGCTCAATGGGATTAATATCAATTATCATCGACGGTAAAGTTCTGATATAGATAAAATGGTAGAATAGGAATAGGGGGACACATAATTATGTGCCGGGAAACGCAATACTCAAGAGGGTATATGTTCTCTTCTTTTGTGACACTAGTTGGTGGTACCAGCTGAGGGTGCTATCTCTGGAACAAGTGAGGGTATAAGTGGCCTGAATTCGACGCTAGACACCATCTTCAGGCGGGTATAAGAGACGCAGGAACAGCTTGGTAGTTACTCCATGACACTCCTTGCAACGTGCTACAACTTTCAAACTTGACCAGTGACGAGTGTGAATCAGTCACCCATCTACAAAAAGAACCAAACATCAGCTGGAGCAGAACAGACAAACTCATTGGCAGCTAAGTAGAAACGTAAAAGCTGCCAAGTGAACTATCAAATTTTTTAACGCCATAACATTACCCAGTGATGACAATTTTTTTCTATAAGGAATTATTCTTTTTTATAACTGTTAAAACATAATTGTTTATTAAATTTGTTACTTGTATAAAGACAAATCTAAAGTTCATTTAATCATTTTGAATGTACTACATCCGTATGTCTCAGACAATTTCTTAAATACACTTAAACAGAGCTATTCAATAATAATAAGAGAAAATTCGCTGAATTAACTCATCTGGGGGCTTGAACGAGCTAACGAATTATAAGAAAACCCTATCCTTTACAAAGGTTGACGGCAGATACTAGAGTTCAGTTTTGCTCAGCCTCATGCAGCATTGTTCTAGCTTTTCTGAGTATCTTATGCACACTACCTTGAGGTAGAAGCATTATTATCCTTCTCCCTACAACTCTGCCAAGATTAATCTTGTGCGAAGGTAGACACCTTTGAAGAGCCACATTAGTTACTCTTGAGTTTTGGCCCCTGTTGGACCACTACGGCAGAGCTAAGGGGAGGCAACCCGTGACATCAATATGTTATTCATCATATGTTCTTCTCTATATGTTCTTCTCCATATGTTCTTCTCTATATACACCCATTTATGAAAGTATGTAACTATTTTGGTTGTTGTTTTTATTGTTTCCATGTTTCAGATCCTTACAATAAGACTGTCTTAACATTTATTTTAATTATTTTATTAATGTTATTTGTGGAGAAAACGTCAAGGTAATCAATCAGTTAATCAATCCATCAATCAATCAATCAATCAATCAATCAGTCAATACTCTTTACCTTCAACAAACACGCGACAAATATTCTTGTCCCGTGTCACCAGCTCAAGGTCTATCTGGCATTCCTCATCATTGTTATTTCTGTCACCAGTTCTCTTCTCCGTGTGTTCTTCGGTCTACCTCTGCTTCTCATACTCTGCGGATTTCAGATCAAGAACTGCCTTGTATAGCTCTTGTCATCAGTTGCACGTTGGTGATCTTACCTTACCACTTTAATCCTTCTATTCTATACAAGCACCCATTTATGAATGTTTGTAAATTCTTGGTTGTTGATTTTGTTGTTCTCCATGTTTGAGAGCCATTGTTGTTGTTGTTGTTTAACTAGGGCTGTTGAGCTTCTCGCACTTTAGCAGCCAATATCAAGTTGAAGACTCCTTGGTATTATCTACACTGTAGGTCTAGGCTTTTACTTTGGCTTTTTTGCCATTCCGAAACGTGTTGAGTTGAAGTCATGAGCTCCAGTTTCTCCAGCTTGGCTTGCATTTAAAGGATCGTCACATCTGGTCCCAAGCTAGGGGTAAGAAGTTTGCGGCATACTGTGCATTCCTCGCCATCCAAGGGGGCTCCCTAACTATGCAGAGCTAAAATACTGTACTCTGGTAAAGGGTTCTCCCAAGGAATTGCCACGTCCTGCACAGAGCCACTTCTCAGCTTCCCCTGCCTATCACTGGGTCCATAGTGAGATCCTTCTGCATTCAGTGAACCAAGTCAAAGGCAACGAATTACGATTGGGGCTCAAGTGACTTCTCCAAGATTAGTGTGAAATGCTGGGTTCTCAACAAGTTTCACCACAGGGGGGTCCCTGGAAGCGTGTGGATGATTTCAAGAGTCAATGAGAGTGTAATTAGCCTCGCGACATAGGTTCACTTCCACGTACATATATTGTAGCTTTGTGCAAAGCTGGTGATCATATAAGGATGACTCCAAATATGCCTCCATGCATGTTTCAGAGCCATACAATAGTACTGAATCGACATTTGCGTTGAAGATTATTTCTTCGTTTGAGTTTGTTGAAGGATTTGTGGATTAAAATTTCTACTGGACGCTCAACCCTTCTTGGTTGACTTTAATGACACGCATTGTAGGTTACAGATTATTATTCTCTGATCCTCTTTGGGGCCACCGTAAACCAAGGGAACTAAGGTAATATCCACAAGCAATTTTTATGGGACAAATGTTTAGACGAAAAACTCGATACAATAATAATATGCAAACATCAGTAAAATAACACTTTATCATCATTGTTCAGCTTCGCTCCACACGGAGCATCAAGCCACAACAAGCCACCTGGCTCCCTAGCAGGAAGTTTGAGCAACAGTATTCATGTTGTCTTACATTTGTCGTTTCTATAGCTACAGTTTTTGTTTGACATGATGAGGTTGTCAACCACATGCACAATCTCATATTAGTGGCCTTGTACGACATGCCTGAGTGTACAATATTCTTTTTTCATTGTCTAAATTTGTCCTCATCAAATTGACTTTTACAGTTTTATTTTTATTTCAAGCCACAACGAAAGTTTCAAAACGTTACACAACAATGTAAACAAAGGTATCTTCATATTGTTTTATCATTACTTTACCGCCAACCGGATGTAGTCGCTTATCTGTCAAGTTAAAGATTGAATTTCGTGACAGGGACCATGTTTTTGTTGACGTCAAATTTGTCCCTGACAAAAATTAGCTTTTAATTGTGACCTAAATCTCCGCTGGCTTTTTTCATAACCGATTAATTGCTGGCTATTGTGACCTCTCTTTCCGTGACAAGACTGTGGAATTTGGAAGATTTTGTCATTTTTATCTTTGAAATATTGTCACGACACTGCTTTATCTAAACCTATAAAACAAACACAAAAAATTGGTTACAATGTCATGTGACTTTTAATTAAAAATAAATGAAATTAATCGTGACTTATCGAGATATTATTTTAATAACATAACGAGTTAGTTATGTCATTTATTCTGTAGATTTCATGTTCGGATTTTGTCTTTGTTAATAACACAAATCCTAGTTGTAGAAAAAGGCTTAAGAGGTATAAATGGTAACTCAAAAGTCGCTTCAGATGTTTCAATTGTTATTTCTTGACTTGTATGCAACTAATTTATGAAACAAAACGTCCAATTAAAGACAATTAACTGCCATTGTATAACATCAAATACTATATCAGATTAACATTACAACACATAATGGAAGCAGGTTTGCTCAACACATGATGTCATACAGGCAGCAATTTTGCTGTCTCTTCTCACGTCTGATTATTGTAAAATTTTAATTTACATTATTTTGTGTCCAGGAATAAAATTTAAAAAATAAAACTTATTTATCAAATGTCAATTATTGCTCATTATTTTAACAATTGTGTCGTGTATGTTCGAAAGATACACGTACGGATATATCAATTTAAAAACATGGATTGACATTTCAATCACTCTGCATTGGCCGCCTCGGTGTACGATCTACTGCAACAACTGGGTCTGAAAGGACAGTCATGAACATTGGTGCATAAAAAACTGGGCGAAACTGCAGAAAAAAAAATCATGCTGGCTGTGAAATAACCGTACTGGTCTATGGATTTCAAGACAGTAATTTATAAACAAAGAAATTGTTACTTTTAAACTGCTTTAAGTTGGCAGAATCGTTTCGCGGCACAGCTAGCAGTCAGTTTCATGGTTTCATCATGCTAGCATACATACACTATTAGTCCTTTTCAAGACTTAGTATCTATCACCGCTGCACTTCAATTAACCTTTTTTGTTTTTAATGGCAAGTTGCACTGAGATATAACCAACAAACTTATGCCTAGGGTGAAAATAACATACCTCGCCACAAGACTGCTAAACTCGCAAGAATAATAGAAAAAGTTATCAGAATCGATACATTCTCGCATGAATTTGGAAGATGCAACGATAGTGGAGTGGGTTCAATTCCCAGCGCAGGCGGAACAAATTAACTCAAGGATGACAGTTCCGAGTAGTGACTCCAAGAGGCCCCCCGCCTCCCACCCCCCCCCCCCCCTCCCCCCCCCCCCCCCACCCCCCCCCCACCCACCACCCCCCCCCAACTTTTCCTTATGCGCATAAAGGAGACAAAAAACTCGAAACACTTGTCTGGTGATCAGAAGCCTCTAATGTAACGCTCTGTAGAGAGTTCCTATCATTAGCTGTTGTAATATGACGAGGCATGATTTCCGGTACACGTGAATAGAGCTGGAATATTTATCATACGCTCCAATATTTAGTTCCAGACCACAACGTCTCTTATACTTGGAATGTGCCCTAATATAACCGACGAGCCTTGTATCTAGGTTAAACAGGGTGTGCCTTGCCAAAATGAGGCAAAACTCCTAATTAAAAAAAAAAAAATAAGAATTAATGTTCATTTGCAACAGTTTACGAAACAAATTTGAGAGGTAGAATAAGATAGGTTTTTTTTAAAAAAAGGTAGTTCTATGGCAGATACTGTCGTAGGGGAGTGAAGTGTTATAGACTTCACAATACTAGGTCCAGCTTCGAAAGGTGGGGTAACCAGTTCACATCCTTGTTGGCTTTGCCTTCAGTAACTCAAGTGCAGCGTCATGTACCAAATTAGAGCTGGGTAGACTAGGGCGTGACGCTACTAGGTTTTGATCCTTGAACTGTGTCGCGTGAAGAAAACGCTCTATCCGCTCAGCGAATCGCACATTCTACATGACAATAAAGAGAATGTTTCAGAAATGTAAATTACTTACTCAGTTGTTTCTCTTCTACCCAGGGGTGTAGAGGTTTGCCAGACAGAAGATCAGGCTATTCTATCGGCTGCCTTCCTCCTAGCCTAGTTCCTCGGTCCTTCAGAGATTGGTGGCCTTCATGTTGTTGTGGTAGGCAATCTTCTCCCATTCTGCATACATGGCCAAACGATCGTAATTGGGACTGTTCCATGTGGGCCTGCAGAGACTGGGTTTTGAGGCAAAGCCGTATCGACTGGTTGCTGCGGATGTTCTTCTTGTCGCATCCATAAGTCAATTCTGGGACATGGGTGGAGCGGTATACAGCCACCTTCGTCTTCTTGCAAAATCTCTTTTGCCGAAGAAGTCTCTATGGCCTGAAAAATTCTCCCAGCTGCTGCTCTTCGGGTAACCTTCTTTGATGTTTTCCTTCCACTCTATGACAGCTGATGACCATCTATTTTTCTCCAGCTCTTCGTTCCATATTAGCAGGTTCAATTGTAAAGTATATTACAATCAACGTTAATAAAATTTCATAAAAGTCACAAAAAAATGAGCAAAAAAAAAACTAAAAAAAAAACAAAACTACCAAACAAAATAAAATACATGAAACGTAAAAGAATGAAAACATAAAACTATAAATGTTAATATTAGGTGCACCGCATTTCACACCTGTTCTCCAGCTCGCGTTATTTCTTATTCGGGTAAAATCAGATCGCGAAAATCACAATAGCAACTGTACACGGAACTTAAAAATGTCATAGATGTGCGTATGTGTGGATGTGTGTGGATGTGTGGATGTGAATATATGTGTGTGGTGTGCGTATGCGCGGATGTGAATGTATGTGTGTGGATGTGCGTATGCATGGATGTGAATGTATGTGTGTGGATGTGCGTATGCACGGATGTGAATGTATGTGAGTGGATGTGTGTATGTGAAGGTATGTGTGTGGATGTGCGTATGTGTGGATGTGAATATATGTGTGTGGTGTGCGTATGCGCGGATGTGAATGTATGTGTGTGGATGTGTGTATGTGAAGGTATGTGTGTGGATGTGCGTATGTGTGGATGTGAATGTATGTGTGTGGATGTGCGTATGCATGGATGTGAATGTATGTGAGTGGATGTGTGTATGTGTGGATGTGTGTGGATGCGCGTATGCGTGGATGTGAATGTATGTGTGTGAATGTGCGTATGCATGGATGTGAATGTATGTGTGTGGATGTGCGTATGCACGGATGTGAATGTCTGTGTGTGGATGTGCGTATGCATGGATGTGTGTATGCATGGATGTGAATGTATGTGTGTGGATGTGCGTATGCGCGGAAGTGAATGTATGTGTGTGGATGTGTGTTTGCATGGATGTGAATGTATGTGTGTGGATGTGTGTATATGTGTGTTTAAGTGCACGACCGAGCAAGATTACATCCGTGCAACGTTTTTCTATCCATGAATATCAAATCTTTTGAAACGATAAGAAACATAACCAAAAGGGAGAAGGAGTGACATTTATGGTTCATAAAGCAGACATAATACCTGACTGAGAATCTTTTGGAACAGAAAATTTAAAAGGAATACATATAATAGTATCTAGTGATTTGGGAGAAACAAAAATCATTAACAACCACTGTTCAAGTACTGTAATATAAATGAAAGAGATCTTACAGAAGTAAAGAAGAGATTAAGCAATACATCTATTACATTGGGAGTTTTCAATGCTCATCAAACAGCTTGGGGAGGTAATGTGATAGAAAAATCAGGAAAAATACTGTTAGATGTCATCGAAAACAAAGAATTAATCGTACTATTGATGAAAATCAACAAGACGCATCAATTGATATAAACATTGTAACACCCAGTCTTGCCAATACAACATGGGAAATTATTGAGGATACAAACTCAGATCTTCTGCCCATTGAAATGATAATAAATGACACTTACAAGCCAAACAGGATTATGGAGAAACCAATATTTCACTATAATAATGCAAGCTGGATTGCTTTCAAATATGAATTTGAAGAATTATCAATTATTAACATAGAAAATGAAAATGCTGATATATTTTGCAGATAAGCTCATATGAGAGAAATATTAAAAATAGCTGTAAAACATATGTCAAACTCTAATATGCCACAACACCTAAATCCACAACACATTAGGAATAAAAAAGTGAATACACAGTGGAATAAAAACCCAGTACTATGGTGCACAATTAAATGTACAGAAATATAAAAATAAAGAAAACAAGCTCTTCAAAGATATAGAAAATATAGAACAGAAGAGAATCTAGAAGAATATTAAAAAAAAAATTAGAAATGAATCAAACATAATAATACTCAAAGCAAAAGAGAATCACTGGAACATTTTCTGTCAAACCCTAAATCGAAAAACACATTCTATTACAGATGTGTGGAATAAATTAAAGGCTATAAAAGGTAGAACTAGGTAAATGATAATACCTTCTATTAAAAACCCAGATAGAGCAGATACTGACAATCAAAACGCAAATGTACTGGCCAGATACTACTTAATGTTAGTTCTATGAAAACGCTACGTCAGAATGAAGCACAAGCAGAAAAAAAACTCATTACAAAATTCTGTGAAAAAAAGTAACTGAGAATACAGAAGAGTTATCATATTTAAATGTATATATTACAATGGAGGAAGTGGAAAATGTAATAAAGGAAAAAACAAATACAGCACCAGGACCTGATATCTTGAACTATGAAATACTGAAACATATACCAAGAGGTACCTTAGGAATTTTAACATCTCTGTTTAACAAAATCTGGAATGTGGGGACAATTTCCAAGACATGGAAAGTGGCAGTAGTTATTCCAATACTAAAACCAGAAAAAGGGAATCATGATACTAGTTCATACAGACCAATTTCATTAACTTCTCATCTAGGTAAAATATTAGAAACCATAGTAGATAATAGATTAAAGTTTTATTTGGAAAAGAATAAAATATACAGCTAGACTCAGTCAGGATGTGGAAGGGATAGATGCACTATGGATCAGATAATCAAAATGGAACATGAAAAAAAATTAGGATTTCAAAAGAAAGAAATAAATAGTGCCAATATTCCTAGATATAGCTAGGGCCTATGGTGAATGCTGGAGAGAAGATGCTCTCTTTAACATAAAAAAAGATAGGAATTACAGGTACAATGTATAGATACTTAGAGAACTTTCTTCAAGATAGATATTTCACAGTACAAATTAACAATGACAGATCAAAATTGTATGAACAACAGACTGGCATTCCTCAAGGATCAGTTCTATCGCCTTCAATTTTCATAATAATGGTAAAAGATTTGAATGAAGAATTTAAAGATATCAAAAATAATTTGACACAGTTCGCAGATGATGTTTCTATAACTAGGAAAAATCTAACAATATTATATAATAATCTTCAACAAACAAATAAATAAAGTATATAAATGAATGAATAAATGGAGATATCACTTAAATGCGAATAATACAGTAGGGATGATCTTCAGGAAAGATAGTATTGTAAAAAATAAGATAATTGACATAAACTTACAGGGGTAACAAATTAGTACAGTCCAGACCAGACGATGCCTAGGAATGACACTAGACCAACAACTGAACTGGAACAAACACATAGATAGACTGGTAGAGTCTTGTACAGGATTAACTAACATGCTAAGATATTTGAAATGTCATGGATTGGGTGCAAGCACTACGACAATGATCATATTTTATAAATCTTTAATTTGAGGCAAAATTGATTATAGAAGCACATAGTCAAAAGATTAAATTAGATAGAATTCAGCACCAAGCATTATGTACAATTGCAGGTGCAATCAGATCAACATCGAGGGTTGCTCTGGAGATGGCCTTAGAAGTCCTGCCTTTGGAACTTCGGAGAAAGGAGCTAAGACAAAATTACATGATGAAAATTAGGTTGGACAAGACTCATCCCGCTTTTCCAGCATTTGCTAGATATTAATTAACAACATTTCAGAACTGGTTCATGAATACCAGTAGATATCCAACAAGTTGGAAATGCATGGAGGAACTAGTACACTTGGATGCTCTAAATACATCAATTAATAACAGTAGTAAATAAAAGCCGATAGTACCACCCTGGGAACTCAAGAAACCAGACACAGACTACTACCTGGCAGACATAATTAATAAAATAACTGATATGGCTACTATCAAAAACAAAGCCAGGAAATATATTCAACAAATATCAAAGGACAGTATTACAGTGTACACAAATGGATCTAAAAGAGATGATAATAAATTGGGGATAGGGATTTATGTTCTCATGTGGCAAATGGTGAAAGGATATAGTATAACAGATAATACATCTATTTTCACGGCAGAGATGGTTGCAATTCTGAAAGCTCTGGAAATCTTCTCTAGCAACGCTCCTCATAAACTGACAGTTTTAACAGACTCTTTTTCTGATATTCAAGCTACATGAAACTTACGAGAATGCAGTAGACCTGATATAGCAGAAGAGATATTACTGACAAATACTTATCTATACTCCAGAGGATGTTCCGTTCTAATAGCTTGGATACCTTCACATGTCGGCATAGAAGGATATGAAAAGGCAGATAAAGAAGCTAATAACAGTAGAGATAACAGAAACCAAATAAATGTGGGGATGAGTAAAACAGAGATCAAAAGCTTAATTAAAAGAATGATAACTGAAGAATAGACAGTAGAGTGGGATGGAAGTCTGAAGGACAGACATGCATATAAATTGTTCAAGGCTCCAACACAAACATGTCAGGTATCCAGAGAACTGAAAATTCCTAGCAATAAGAAACTTTTTAGACTGCAACAAGGAATGGGATATTTTAGAATAGAAGAACATTACTGTACAGAGCGTCTAGAAAAAAAATAATATAGAGCATTTCCTGCTAAAATGTACGAGGTATGAACAACAGAGAAAACCAATATGAGATTATTTACAGGCATGTAATTCATCATAACTGTGGAACAGGTGTTGAGAATAGTTAGACCTAGAGAGTAGCACAATGTAGTAAAACAGTTTATAACAAGAACTAAAATTAATATATAAGGATCAATTATGGTGTGAGGATAAAGGGGTAGTCTGAAGGGGTGCTCGTGAGGATGATGGCAGATAGTTGGTGGATTTGAAGTAATCCCGGACAACCACGGGCTTTCTCACCCCTTTTCACCTTGTTAACAGCAGGGCAATTGTGAGAGACTACTTTGTTTTATTTGTTTTTGTTTTTTCTTGTTTGTATTAGTTTATTTTTTATTTTTATTGATTCTTTCTTTCTTGGAAAGGGGGTGTCACACACAAATACATTCACACACAAATACATTCACACACAAATACATTCACACAATTTTGGTTTTGATTTACCATATTTTGACTGAGTGGGGGGGCAGAAGAAGAAATTATGTTTGGATATCGGAAATCTGATTTTATTGTCTAGAATTTATTACACTAGATGTCTTAATTATAACCCATCTTCTTCTTTAAGTACCATGGCTTGTAACGAAGGCGATCAAGTCTCTGCACAACTTTCTATCTTCAGTATTGTTTATCCATTTTATTGTTGAATTCTTTCCAAGCCATGACGTCATACTGCCCAGTATCTCCTCTATTTGTCTTTGTCTATCTCTTTTTTCCTTCAATCTTTCATTCTGTCACAATATGTTAAATCCTTTCTTCTCCTCAGACCACCACGAAGAAAGTCGATTCCTTCCTTCTAAAATGGTTTTTTTTCCTCCTCTATGCATTGACCCGTTTCAGGACATCCTCTTTACTCTTTTTAGCTGCCAATGGTATTTTTACACTCTTCTGTAAAACCAAATCTCTATGGCCTCTAGTGCTTTACCTACTTAGTAAGTTTATTAATTGTCCATGACTTGCCCCCGTATGCCAGGATTGGTTCTATGCGACACTGAAGACTTTCTTTCTTACTTCCATTGTCACCGATTTGTTGCATAAAATACTTTTCACTTTATACAATGCTACCTTTGCCTGGGCTAATTGTCTCTTCGCCTCTGAGATGCAACTTCCAGTTAATGTTATTAACATGTGTAGGTAATGAATCTTTTAAATTAATAAAGTGAGTAAATTATTACTAGCTACCTTTTAAAATCACTGCAACACATCCTTACAATTTAAAACAAGAGGTACACAACAAAGCACCTTTGCCTGGGTACCAAATCTCGTTACAGTTGTGCCCCTGAGGTGACAGTCCTGTTGAGAGCACATCATGGGGCAAGGCAATCCTGCTGAAGTTATATTTAGATGGATTGTTGTGTACCATGACGTTCCTCACCAAAACGCATAGAATTAGAATGAGTAACTATGACAAAGGGGGGTATCTAGGGATGACGTGAGGGAGATTGTGTCCACGCCTTACAGCGTACAGACATGTTGGAATATGTGGCAAAGTCCACTTAACAAAATGTAGCATAGTCTACTTATATGTGTATTTCATGAGTTTGGATTTAACTCTAAAATAAGTTTATTATCCGCTGTGTAAATTTTGCCGAAATGGCCAGAAATATAAAGAGAGCTTCTCGAGACATTCGAAATGTTCCAAAGTTCAGAAGCACCTATTGTGAACATATGTAAGATGTTATGAAGTGATGGAACTGTTTTATTAGGTCGATAATGACCATAACTAAAAGAAATAAGTGGACATAGAACATTATGGATGTATAAGAAATATACAGGAACAATGTATTTACAAGTATCGGCAAGGTTGTTGAAATAGTAACAGTAGGCTATGTAGAAAGGATATATATAACTATACGAAATCGATTCGTACTACTAAGTACCTAATAGTAAATTCATTGGAGCATATTGTAATTCATGACAGATACGAGGTATATGGGTGTAATAAAAGAAAGTCGTTTGAAACAATGTTGTTGAAGAATCTATACAAGAATTCAGATTCATCAGTTGTATTAATTATGTCAAGTTGAAAGGTCTACACAGCAGTAGACACGAATACATATTCAAACACCAACGATTATAATTGGAATGGCTAGGCCAGATTTAAACAGGAAAGTTGGAAAAAAACACTCAAACACGAACAGAAATTCAAAAGTAACATTTAAATAGTGAGCCAATATTTGACCACAAAGAGAAAGTGCGAATAATCCTAGACATTAAAATAGAACTATAAATCTGGTTCTTAACAGTCCTCAGCTGCTTTGTTTCCTGGTGCTCCTTTCGACGTTTTCTCCTCTCTTCTGATTGCCGTGAGAGCTTCTGTTCGCCTAATCTGAGATGGCGACGCAGAGAGCATCGACACTTGGTGAAGTCGGCAGCTTCATCCTCCCAGGTTGCTGGATTTATGTCCAGTGCCCTTATGTCTCTCTTGCACACATCTTTGAACCTCAGCTGCGGCCGCCCAACTGTTCTTCTGCCATCTGCCAGTTGACCGTAGAAGATATCTTTCAGGTTGCAACCATATTCCATACGGCAGACATGGCCAAGCCAGCGTAGTCTGCGCTGTCTAAGCAGTGTATACATGCTTTGAAGGCCAGCACGTGACAACACCTCGACATCTGTCACTTTGTCCTCCCACGAAATAGCGAGGATGTGGCGTAAACACCGTAGATGTAAAGTATTTGTGGCGAGATGGTAGATGATAAAGATAATATCAAGTGATACACTTGACTCAGATAGTAAAGTTCTTCCAGACTCAGAAAAGCAAGCTGGTGAACTCTACATAGGGATGACACAGGATAAAGTCGAGAAGTTAAGTTCACAATTTCGATATTGTAGAAGAAAAGAACTGATAACTAAGTTTCCCTCTCACTGGACCTATCCTATACTTGTATGGAATGTATATGAATGGCTCTTTTACACAGAACACACTGAATCTATAGCACAATAGAATTATCTACAAACGTCAATGTTCTCATGCTTCTAGTCTCATCATAGACTGCACGATAATTGGTGGTGGGTGGGCTAGTATTTTCTTGCTGGTGTCAACTTATCTTTGATAAGGTGCTCCTGGTCTTTGAGACGCAATGCAAAAGCCAACTAGCAATGATGGTCTTGCACGCAGTTCCAAACGTTATGTCTTCTGGTCCTAATGGCACAATGCTGAGGGCCTGTAGCAGTTGTGGTCCACGATTTGTGTAGGATTCCTGGTTCTGAGACCCAATGCTGAGGGCAGGTATAATCCGGTGGATCCATTCACCAATTAAAACCTAGAACACAACAAGCCCATGTGAAAAAACGGTGCGGTCACTATCGATCTGTGTTTCTCTCCGGCAGTATCGGTACATTTTTGGTACTGATTTTTATTATGGGCTCTCAAGTATCACACTTTTCTTTCTTTCTTTCGTCGTTATTTTTCTGCTAAGTAGCAGATATTTGATTTTATCAAATCATTCGACACTCCTCTCTGTGATGTCACCTGTTGTTACCCGGTCATCCTGCCTTGCGGTGAGCAACTGAGATAAGATAGTCGCCGGCGTGTTTAGATTGAACCGCTGATAAGACGACTCGTTTGGTAACCCAGTTGGGCAGACACGGAGTTTTTGCGTACTCGTACGACAGATAACGAGATTACTGTCTGTGTGACACATGTGGGCAGACAAGTGTGACATAATCGCTTCCGGGCCGACTTGTTATGACAATATTACTTTCTAATAAAGTAATAAGCATTACAGCTTACACATGTTGTCATGTGATTTTTCCGATCTGTCTGTAAGTTTGTACACAAGGGCATCGAACATCATGTTCCCACATATGGGAGAGTTGACCTCTGCCTTACGTTCAAAATTATCCGATGTCAGAATATTTTTGAAATCATCGCACCCTATCCGCATGATTTGAAATGATTGGATCTTTCTGATTAGATTCATAACAACAATGCGTGGGAAGATAGGAATATAGTCAGACCATTTCGCAGTTTTATTTCATTGTGAATTCCACGCTCGCCAAGACAAGATTAGACCTCGCCAGAGTGAAGACTAGATTCATAATTTTTTTTTTTTTTTTTTTTTTTAACCGGACCTTTTATTTGAGAACCAAATAAGACTTACAAAGCACAGGAAAACTCTACATTTTAATAAGAAACACCGGGACTAGAACACTGAAGAAACACACTGAGTCAGAGAGGGAATCTATTGTCAAATTAAAAACACCCCAGACGCGTGTAAGAGACCGACTCGTCTCTTTTATTCATCAAAGCAACACGTCTGTAGCCACGATTGGCGAAAGTTGTGATTTACATTTCATATTTTATTACTAACATGTGAACTAACATATATATATATATATATATATATATATATATATATATATATATATATATATATATATATATATATATATATATATATATATATATATATATATATATATATATATATATATATATATATATATATATATATATATATATATATATATATATATATATATATATATATATATATATATATATATATATATATATATATATATATATATACCATGTCAAGTTTAATGTGTGAAACTCGCTATTGGATGTCAAAGTCATTTGAGGCTGGCAACCTCAGCGTGTAGAATGATGATTCATGAACCACCACTGCACGGGCTGATGAATCCCGATGGATTACATTTAATTATCATCGAGGGTAAAGTCTGAGTAGTTGGGATGATGATATGGGAAGATAGAAACCCATAACTATGGGGTGGAAAACGCCACGAAGTGTTTAAATCCTTCACAAAAGCGTCGGCAGAATTACAGAGTCAACATACTCAGCCAAAGCAGTATTGTTCTCGCTTATTCGGAATATCTTGTGAAGACTCCCTTTGTAATAGAAGTGTCATCACCCTTCTATCTACATCTCTGCCAAGAGTAATCTTGTGCGAAGGTAGATACCTTGGAATCCCATATTAGATACTCTTGAGTTTTGGCCACTGTTGGATCACTACTGCAATGCAGGGGAGGCAAAACCGTCACAGCCCAGTGTATGGCACTTGTCGGGGTTAAACTCCACTTCCTTACAGTCGTGTCTCTGTCTCAGATGTAATAGACTTTATAACATGAAGTCACATTATCTATGTTTAATGCATGATAGTCACATTATCTATGTGATTATCATACATAAAGTCACATAGTCTATGTCATCTATTGTTTCATGTACAATGTCGTAAGTATGTCTTATAGTACATTTTAATACATGATCATATAGACAAAAGAAGCCCCCTATTACAGAAAGATGAATTTCTTTGAGCTCAGCCGTAAAAGCCACCTATGTAAAAGCTTTATCTGCTGTATTTTACCAGTCAATAAAAGGGCTAAGCTTCACCAAAGCTGGATAGGATTATGATTATATTCAGAGTAAATCAATCGCCATTCTGGCATTAGCAAGAATAGAGACATGAGCAAGACTATAGACACGAGCAAGACTATCAACATGGGCAAGACTATTAACATGATGAGTCAAGCAAAAAATACACCAAACGTTCATTAATTATTTTCAAATCTAAAGTATTTTACAAAATAAATAAATATACCCTTAGTTTTACAAACACGACTCTGACTGGGACAGTGTTAGAAGTTACTTGCACTCAATAGCAGAATTTTTCTAGTAATACTTGTAGAGGCTTCGATGTTAGTAGGGCTCTTGTTCTCATACACTGACGACAGTTGTTGAAGCTTGTGTGTCTTGAATGTCCTGGGCTTTTTACTATATGGAAATCGCGCGTAATTCCTAGAGACAATTACGTCACAGCCCTTTTTGCCTCTCAATCCGCGATGTCAAAAATGGCAGTTTGTGCATTATATGCAGCAATAATTCATCATATCTCCATACTGACATTAAATAGTTCTTCCAACTGATATTCCTTGGATTCAGAACAAGTTATGCTTTATTGTGCAAAATTATGACGTCATTCCGACTATTATCAAATTTGTTATCCAGTAAAGTATACTCCAGTTGCGTATACGTGTCTGTTTACGATCACTCAAATTTATAATATCTCTGCCATAATTCCATGGAGCAATATTATACAAAATTCCATAGACTAAGCCTAAGTGTGGCTTTATTATGGTAGAATTTCAGTTTATTCCAATCATTCGTTGCCGAGATATTTGCCTAAGCCAAACCATTCGTTTCGACACTCATGTTTTGCTTAGCCATTTTTTCATAACAATGTGTCCCCGCAACGTAACAGGCTAACGTAATAAATCAACAGAGCATTTAACTGAATTGTCATGACAGAATTGAGCCTTCTTTCTTGCTTAGCATAGGTAGTCCATGTCTCGCTGCCATATTGAAGTGTGCTGGTTACGCCGGCGTTATAAGCCTGCGTAGAATAGAATGTTGGAAATGGTACGACAAGGTTATCAATACGGAACTGTTGACAACAACCAGAGAAGTACTAGTAGAACAAGAGATGAGAAGAACACACTGGATAGAACACATTTTGAGCAACTATAATGATAGCAAGACAGGGCAGTAATTATTCGGGAACCCCCATGATAAGAGAAACAGACCGAAAATACACACAGAGAAGATACTGGAAATAGTGATACACATGACGAGAAAGACAGAGTTAGACCTGGAGCGCATGGACTTGTTGGTCACATGATCCTTGTGGAACAGAAGGGTTATGCTTGAATGAACAAAAGATTAATTTTTAAAATAAACACGAATTTTAGAAATATTACAGTTTTTGCTTACGGGGTGCTGCCACAGACTTGCCTAGGGAATTACTGTAATATACATTACGTGTATCGCATTCCTCGATTTAAAATCCGTAAAGAGTTCCGAATTCCGAAGCATATCTGGCTGATAGGATTTCGTAAAAGGGATCGAGAACCTGTACAACCATGACACTAATGTGATATATAGCACCTAGTGTATTCTTTACTGTTTTGCAGCTCTGTCCGAGGCGTACGCCTCTCATCGGGCCTACTGATTTCATCCTGTACTAGACCTGACAATCTATTCTCCCATCTCTTCTTAGTCTTTCAATTTTATTTCTCTCCCAACTTTTGTCAATGTCTTTTAAGTTCCTTCTGAATGTCTCTAAGAATGCCGGAGTTCTATTAAAATTGTCGACATTCGACGGAACCTGAACGATTGAAATAAATCTTAAACCTGGATGATATTTTGTTTTTCTTCACATTTTGAACCGATTTGAAAACATTAAACAAATGATGAGAGTTGTGTCCTCGTTTAGGCGAGACGCGTCCCGTTCAACAGACACAACGCCCGTCGGTTATATTACGGCTCAAACTCAAATATAAAAGACCTTGTGGTCTGGTTATGATTTGAAGACATGGAAAGACCTTGTGCTGATGGCACCACACAGGAAGGCTTGGCGAAAGTTTGTTGAAGGCCAATGTTCTTTGCGGACCTAAATGGCATAGAAGAAGAAAAAGTGTTATTTAAGAATTGAAACTGAAGTTATTGACAATTTTCAAAAAAATTACTATTTTTAAAAAAAAAATGTGTATGAGTCTGTTTACGATCACTCAAATTTATAACATCTCTGCTATAACTCTATAGAGCAATATTATACAAAATTCCATAGACTAAGCCCAATTCTGGCTTTAATATGGTAGAATTTCAGTTTATTCCAATCATTCGTTGCCGAGTTATTGTTTAGACGTGTAGTTAACGATGAGTACCAATTACAGCGAACAACTGTAAGTTACTAAATGGATTGTAATTTATTTCGTGCTTTTGTATTTTAGCGTCTTTTTTTTATTTATTTTAGCAATTCCTTGGCCAATGATAAAAAATTATATAGGCCTACAGAGTATTACAACAACAGAATCTGATCATCAAATTTAGCCTTTGTCACCTGCCACACCCCCGGGAACTACAGCGTGTAGTTTTACCTGTTGTCGTCATAACAATTTCAATTTGCTGATAGCACATTTCTGAAGATCTGATCTCAGGGCACGGGGATGACCACGTGGCAAACTGATAGACAACATCACATAAATCCTTCAACAACGTGGGCTCACACTAACGAATGTGACATACGTGGAACAAGAACGTAAGCTGCACCTCCCCATGACACTTTCACAGTGGAATGAAAAAGTAAGTAGAAGAAGTAAGTACAGCAGAACGTTTGACTAGATATTCAGTGAAACACTCGCGAAACAATATCTAAGATTATTATCATTTATTTATTTTAAAGCAAAGCGTTTTTATAGACATAATTTAAGGGATATAACCATGATATTATTTAAGGTTGTACATTGTTATAACCCTTCAAATATTTAAAGAGTGTTTAACAACCTAATTGTCTTATTCCCGTATCATATTATCTATTCCAATCAAAGTATCAGCGAGGCCGGGTTATCCCTTACGCTAAGTAGACTGAAGCCTAATGGCCTGGAGCTCTCGGCGGCCCGTGAATAAGTTAAAAAAATTAATAAAATGTATAGATTTAAGGATAAAAATAAAATGTTTGCACTTTGCAATCGCATTCATAACGTTCTAAAAACAAAAATAGATTAAAAGACAATATACACTCCCACAGTCATAAATTAAACTAGTATATACCACCACAATGCTAAGGGGTTTGACTAAAAATATTACAATTATTGCCTATAAGATAAAGTTGGGGGGGGGGGGACACCAAAAAGCCTAGAGGTCTTTCTTGGCTTAATCCGGCCCTGAATAGCAGCGGTTGTTTCTGGGACAATTTGTTTCACATGATGAGGTTCATGTTTCTCATGTTCATATTTCACATGATGAGGTTTCTAGTTCACATGATGAGGTTCATGTGTTTAACATGATGAGGTCATGTTTCCCATGATGAGATTTATGTTTCATATGATGAGGTTCATGTTTCATACCATGAGGTTCACGTTTCACATCATGAGGTTCATGTTTCACAAGATAAGGTTCATGTTTCACATCATGAGGTTCCTCTTTCACAAGATGAGGTTCATGTTCCACATCATGAGGTTCCTGTTTCACATCATGAGATTCCTGTTTCACATGATGAGGTTCATGTTTCACAGGATGAAGTTCCGGTTTTACATGATGATGGTCATGTTTCACAAGATGAGATTCGTGTTTCAAATCATAAGGTTCCCGTTTCACATAAAGAGGTTCCTGAATCACATGATGAGGTTCCTGGTTCACATGATGAGGTTCCTGGTTCACAAGATGAGGTTCCTCGTTCACATGATGAGGTTCATGTTTCACAAGATGAGGTTCATGTTTCACATAATGAGGTTCATGCTTCACAAGATGAAGTTAGTGTTTCACATGATGAGGTTAATATTTCACAGATGAGGTTCATGTTTCACATAATGAGGCTCCTGTTTCACAAGATGAGGTTCATGGTTGTTATCATGAGGTTCCTGTATCACATGATGAGATTCATGTTTCACAAGATGAGGTTCATGTTTCACATGATGAGGTTCATGTTTCACATGATGAGGTTCATGTGTCACATGATTAGGTTCATGTTTCACATGATTAGGTTCCTGTGTCACGTGATGCACGACGTAATATTAGTCGCCTTCTAAGACATGACTGAGAATTCAGTAGCTATTTTGTTTTTGCTTGATGTATTTAGCTTTTAATAGTAACAATAGTAGTGTATGTAGACAAATATTAATTATGTGAAACACTCGAAGTAACCAATAATATATATGGGAAACCAAGAAGCGGGGACCCAGATCTCCATGACAACCTAGAGTTCTCTGGGAGGAAAACATTAGAGAAACTCTAAATTCTAAATGACAGAGGACTAGATATGGAACCAGGCCAAGAAGAAGACAGCTGATAGGATAGTAGGTGCTCTCTCTGGCGAACTTCTACACCTCAGGGTAGAACAGGAAAGACTAAGAAGTATATATCTATATATATAATTTGTTCCCTCCATGCAACATATTTTCTTTGGCATGGAAATTTATTCACGTCTGAAACGAACGCATACTAAAACAGATCACGCTACGTTTTGGAACATACGGACATGCTCGAATAGCAGCAGACCTCCTCTGGTACTAGCTCCAACATCCCTAAAGATCACAAAGAAAAAATATGATTATGGTAGAACCATATCAAGACAATGCCCCCTGTGTCTGTTTCCTGGTAGATAATGAAGGAAACCTGAGCGGCGTATATAGGTAATTAACAGGCTTTCGTTGGACAGAAAGGAGGACATGAAATAACCCGAAAAGAATTATAAGTGATTGGCTTACCGGGAATTGAACAAAGTCACGGATTGTCTCCCCTGCTCTGCAATGACGATCCAACAATGGCCAAAATTGAGAGTATGCACTGAGGGACTTTAAAGGTATCTACCTTCGCTCAGGATTATTCTTCACAGAGTTGTAAATAGAAAATTCGTGCTTCTGTTTTTGGGAGCTTCATAGGTGTTAAGCTGGAATAAATATAGAGGATCATGCAGGATACGCGAATGATTGCAGGCTTTCATACCGGACATTATGGTCAGCATATACAACACAAGCCGGCAGGTGAACAGGTCCACGGGAAAACATGGTTGACATTTATTGTACGCTCAATCACAAGGAGACATCCATCAAGATATATACATGGCATAGTATACGGCAGGAAAACATGTAAATGCGATAAGCCGTTACGTCAGTCAATAACGAGCCTCAATCAATAGGTTTTCTTCATCTCCATTGTTAATAGTAAAAGTAAATATATTGAGAGATATCTTTAAATCTGTTATCAATCCTGGCCGTGTACTAATAGGTAGGGCAATATTCCCGGTATCCAAGTAATGTGGCGGAACAAACTGATGATTGCGACCTAAACTCAGTTACCTCAATATCTTTGAGATACTCCTTACGAAAATATCAAAAAGGGGTTGTGCAAGACTTCTCAATAAGTTTCCTTCCCCATCTAGAACATTCTTAACAAGGTGGCGGCCTTTGAATAATACATTTAATGTCCCAGTTAGGAAAAACACACTCTCCATAAAATCCTGGAGCTTAGAAGAAATCACGTCCTCTTCATACCAGTGAACGAAATACGAACCCCCAAATAAACAACACACTGACCCCACGACATGTGACGACAAAAACGTCACTAGTTGACTGTCGCTCACCACGGGTGAACGCTTCGTGCAAAAAGTAGTTTGACTACAGGCGAACACAATTCCTCACATAAAATGGGCATGTGCTAGCGTGTAGTAACATGCTACATTATTTTATCCCCAGATCTATCCTTAACAATAGGATATGTCAGAAATCAAGCACAGCGCAGAATTTATCAAGGCTATTGTGAACTTTGCATATACCCGCCCCTACTATGAAAAGAAAGGTATATTAGCTCGTTTCTGAGCCCCCAACTGAATTATTCAATATAATGTGACTTAAGTAGCTCTGTTGTATTCATATTTAAGATCACTGTTTCATACGTGTGCACTTCTCTCTATAATAATTAAATCAGCTATTAATTTGTAAATACATATAACAAATTTAATAATAAATTATGGTTTAAGATGAGTAAATAAATAAGTGATGTGAGTGTATTTACACTATCGAAAACTGTTAAGGGTGTTTTGAATTGGTATTGAGAAATATTATATTTTTGACCAGATTAAAATCACTAATCTGGCCAGATGTTGGACTGGTTTGCTGACTGCTCCGTCAATTGTAGACTTCTGTGGTGATGGCACGTCCCAGGCATAACTGCAGTGGTAACCCCTCCTAACCGATCCTAACATCAAGGCAAGGATTTTCACAACCTGTCAAAGGCAGGCATCTATCATTGACCACCAGCTCTTGATCCGCAGTCTCGTATCAAGCTGGTATCACACACTGGTATCTCCAACGTGTACCACAAAGTGTAGAAGAAATAAAAGTCTCTGCTGAGTATTGGTTTCTTGACACTAATCAGGCGTCTTTCCGCTGTCACTAGCACCGCCCCTTTTTTCTCAGTAATTTACCCTTCCTGGGCATAAATAATAAACCCAGTGGATTGGATGAAAAATCATCGTTACCCTCAGTTAATTTGATGAAACAAATTTGACTCAACAGAGGAAACGACTTTTGCCTGGTTTACACATATTTAAATATACAAGACGACTTACTGAAATGTTAATATAATAAATATGTACACCCTGATGTCATAATCATCCACTCCCTTCTCCACCTGGGGTACCTCTGCTTTTGGTTTCCTGTGAGAGAACCGGCACGAAACAGTCACCGGCGCTTCCTGTGGGGGTTCATGACTTTATCATTTGCAAATGCTGAAGTTTCCAACTTCGCATGTACTTCTACAACAACCAGCCAGTTAAACATGTCAAATGTAAAATATAAAATGATCAAATGTATGTTACAACTGACCCCGTATCGGGATATATTTTTCTACAGATGTCTGGCACAGGAAGAATTCCGAATAATGTCGGGCCATAGGTTTTGGCACCCGTGTGTTACCGGGGCCCGAAAGGGGAGCAAAGAATAGTAACACTGTCCCCTGCCAGGCATGTCGTAGAAGGCGACTAAGGAGGGTTGGGCATGGGGCCGGTTACCCCATCCTGTAAAAAATTTAAACCACAAAAAACTTCAACAAATATGGACAAGTCAAATAAAGGAAATAAAACACAGCCATCCAAGACAGGGGAAGGTCCTCTCGCGGGGAGGCGTATGATGCAACACAGAGAAAGCCGAAAGGAGTCTGTGTTGCTGACTAACCTTCTTTCTTCTAGGAGAACTTCCAGATTTGGCACCTGGAATGTTCGGACATTAAACGAACAAGGGAAAGTGGCGCAAGTAGCAGCAGAAAAGAGGGAATACAAAATCGAGGTTCTGGGAATGTGTGAAACAAAGTGGAAGGGGGTAGACAGGAAGAAACTCATCACAGGTGAATTGGTGCTGTCCTCAGGACATGAAGACGAAACTTCACACCACAGTGAAGGGGTAGCTCTTATGTTATCTAAAGAAGCACAGAAAGCACTCATTGAATGGGAAGCTGTTGGACCCAGAATAATAACAGCTACTTTCAAAACAGCTAAAAAGAAAATTCATGTAAATGTCATCCAATGTTATGCACCAACTAATGACAAAGAAGAGTCTGTGAAAGAAGCATTTTATACTAAACTACAGGAAATTATGGATAAAGTAAAAAGAAGAGACATCACAATTTTGATGGGTGACATGAATGCAAAGATAGGTACAGTCAACACCGGATTTGAAGAAGTCATGGGAAAACATGGGCTAGGAGTAATGAATGAAAATGGAGAACTATTCGCAAACTTCTGTGCTTCAAATCAACTGGCTATAGGAGGAAGCATGTTTCCACATAAGAGAATACACAAGGCAACATGGATATCACCAGACCATAGAACAGAAAATCAGATCGATCATATATGCATAAAGAAGAAGTTTAGATCATCATTGCAGGATGTAAAGGTATATAGAGGAGCAGACGTGGCATCAGATCACCATCTTCTGATAGCCAAAATAAAAATGAAACTCAAGAGATATGCAACAATGCAAAATTATAGACAACAGTTTAATGTAGGACAGCTAAGAAATCAAGAAACAAGAGACAAATTTGCGGTCACAGTATCCAACAAATTCCAAGTGCTACAACAGCTGGAAGATGTAGAGAATACAGAAGACTATTGGCAGCAGGTCAAAACGGTATGGAAGGAGACATGTGAAGAAATACTGGGGAAAAGGGAAAGACAACAAAAAGCATGGATAACAACAGAAACCATCAATAAGATAAAAGACAGGAAAAACAAGAAAGCAGAGTTAAACACAAGCAAAACCAGAAGTTCCAAAGCCAAGGCTCAAGAAGTGTACACAGAAGCAAACAAAGAAGTAAAAAGAAGTATCAAAAGAGACAAGAGGAAGTATATTGAGGAGTTGGCAAGAGAGGCAGAAGATGCTGCAGCCAAAGGAAATATGAGAGAACTGTATAGCAGCACAAAGAAGTTAACAGGGAAATACAAGCAAACAAGTTGTCTCATAAAAGACAAGAATGGGAAACTGCTCAGCAATATACAAGAGCAAATGAAGAGGTGGACAGAATATTTTGGGGACCTTCTCAATAGACCAGCTCCACAAAACCCGCTGGACATCCAGCCAGCAGAAGAAGAGCTACAAATTAACGGTGAAAGACCAACGAAGGAAGAAATAAAGAAAGCCATAAAGCTTCTAAGAGATGGAAAAGCGTCTGGACCTGATGGCATTCCAGCAGAGACCATCAAAGCAGATATCGACACGGCTACAGAGATGTTATATAAATTACTTGGTAAAGTCTGGGAAAAGGAAGAGATACCAGCAGAATGGAAGGAAGGATATCTGGTTAAGTTGCCTAAGAAGGGAAATTTACAAGAGTGCACAAATTATAGAGGAATAATGTTACTATCAGTGCCAGGAAAAGTATTAAACAGGATTATCCTTGAGAGATTAAAAGAGTCGATAGACAAGAAATTGAGAGATGAACAAGCAGGTTTTCGACAAAACAGATCATGTACAGACCAGATAGCCACTTTGAGAATAATAGTTGAACAAAGTCTGGAATGGAATTCACCACTATACATCGGATTTGTGGACTATGAAAAGGCATTTGACAGTGTAGACAGAGAATCACTTTGGAAATTGATGAGGCATTATGGAGTTCCCCTGAAGATCATTAATTTAATAAAGAAAACATATGAAGACATGACATGCAGAGTTCTTCATGAAGGACAGCTTACAGAACCATTTGGGATAAGAACAGGAGTGCGACAGGGATGCCTCTTGTCTCCATTTCTTTTCTTGCTGGCAATAGATTGGGTTATGAGATCATCGACAACACACAACAGAAATGGAATCCAGTGGACTCTGACTAAGCAGTTGGATGATCTGGATTTTGCTGATGACTTGGCTCTTCTGTCCCATAACCGTAATCAGATGCAGGACAAATTGAAAACACTCGATGAGAGGTCACAGCAATTGGGTCTGAAAATACACAGGGAAAAGACAAAAATAATGCGAATAAATGCAGGTAATGATAATAGGGTTGAACTTGAAGAAACACCAATACAAGATGTAGAATCATATACGTATCTTGGCAGTAATATAGACAAAGTTGGAGGGACAGACAGCGATATCAAAATAAGAATACAAAAGGCAAGAGGAGCTTTCATTGCATTGGGAAATGTATGGAGATCAAGAGAAATAGGATCCAACACGAAAATAAGAATCTTCAACTCAAATGTGAAGTCAGTCCTATTGTATGGCTCAGAGACATGGAGAACAACAAAGACAACAACCAAAAAGCTACAAACTTTCATAAATGGGTGCTTGCGTAGAATAGAGGGATTAAAATGGTATGACAAGGTTACCAACGTAGAACTGATGACAAGAACTAGACAAGTGCCAGTGGAACAAGAGATGAGAAGAAGACGATGGCGATGGATAGGACACACACTGAGGAAACCTGTTGATAGCATTACAAGGCAGTCCTTGTTCTGGAACCCGCAGGGCAAGAGAGGCAGAGGAAGACCAAGAAGTACATGGAGAAGAGAGTTGGAAACAGAGGTGAAAATGATGAGGAGAACATGGAAAGAACTTGAGATGATGGCACGTGACAGGAGGACTTGGCATGTGTTTGTTGAAGGCCTATGCTCCTTTGGGAGTGGAGGGTTATGAATGAATAGGTTTTGGGGCCGTCGTACAGGTAGTCCAGTATTACTTTAATGATAATCCCACAATTTTCCTGTTTATAGGTTCTGAAAACTTTGTGGTTTCCGGTATTATAAAGCCGAGTTTTCATATGCTGGTTAATTTCCGAAGATCCTCAATACTTAGTCCAATCCTTATTCCTGAAACCCTACGTTTCTTCAGTCCTGGTTAGTCTGAAATTATCGTCTTGACTCAATGGGACACAGTGCTGGAGTCTGAAAATGTGCTACGTTATATGAGGCCTTTCGCACACGCTCCCCCAGCTTCCTACGCGGTGACAGTTGCCAATCAAACGTCGTCTACTAAACGTTTGACTTTAGTAAATATCTTCTTTCCCCTTCTCTCATGATATAACGCTCGGCACAGGCAAACTCCTCCAAATTAAGGTATTGACACTTCCACTTTTACATTACTTATGTCTGTAATTCATAACAAACCTTTAATTTAATTTGTTATTATAAATGTTGACAAACAAGAGCTACCCGCGGTAAAGTTACTTAATATCCTGCCTTACCCTAGGTACTTTTGCAGTTTATGTCCGGATTGTCAACATGAGAAGAATGAGCGACCAGATTTACACGTGTGAGAAATCCACACCTGTGTGTGTATAAAACAGAAGCAAAGTAGACCCACCTGTCTGCTCCCAGCTGGGTTGTTTACGTTAACTTTACCCAGGATAGATCATGCAAAATAAGAACATGAAACCTGAGTCATGCGTTCAAATATGAGGGAAAATATGGGCTAGGCAGAAATAAAAGGAAGATACAATATGGAAAAGAAGACAGGTAGAACACGAGAGAATGAATAGCACCGTCATTTTATGACTTCAAAGATCATCCAAACGACCAATCGCTGTGAAAATAAATCGTGAAAGGACGCACAGCCAATTTAGCACATCTAAAAAGTACTTCTTTGGCCGAGATCATTCTCACCACACCAACGCAACTACGGTGTATAGGACCCTTGAACGGTCCAGACATTTTTATAGACTCAATCACTAATGTAACTTTTCTATCGGCAAGTATAGACCAAATAAAGGCCGAAATACTTATGTCAAGTAATGCGTAGAGGATGATTAATAATGCAGGATAGACTGGTAGGTTAAATTCACGGATGGGTGAACTCTTAAGAAAATAATGAAGGAAACCTGAGGGCTGTCAATAGTAAATAAATAAATTAATTAAGGTACTTAACGAGTGCCTGTTAATTTACCTATATTTATTTACTGATTACTGAAGATACAAGGATGTCAGCTGACTCGGTTGAAGTCATCCATATCCTTCCAGTACCACTGACGGAGTCTATACACTATTTCCAAAGTAGTAGTAGTGTAAGAAGTAGTAGTAGTGTAAGTAAATACATTAAGGGCTGCTGTCAAACTGGTAAGGAATATATATAAGTATATAAACCAATAAAACGGTATTGAATCAGTTCTACAAATTAACGGTTCACATGAAACAAGGGAAGTTTCGGGTTTTACCCTTTGTCAGCCAGTTACAAACAGGTGACAAGGACAAGAATTACATATAGGTAATACAAAAAACATACGATGATAAGAAACATACACCAAATGAGCGATACAAGCAGATGGAAAAAGTAAACAACCACAGTGATGAGCCAAAAAAAGAACAATAATAATGCAAGAAAATCGTAAAACTTGAAAGAAATACCGAAACAAGGAAGTAAATAATCAACGAAACGAAAAAAAAAAAAAAAAATGAACAAAACTTCGTCCTTTGTTTCATGTGAACAGTTAATTGTAGAACTGATTCAATACCCGCTTATTGGTTTATATACTTATACACTATTTCCAAAGACATTTTCACTGCAGAGATGGTGGCAATACTAAACGCACTAGAAATATTATCTAATAACCCTCCCAAATAATTAACAGTTTTAACTGACTCTCTTTCATCAATTAAAGCACTTAGAAACTTACGAGAATGTAGTAGACCTGATATAGGAGAGGAGATATTTCTGGCTACTACATACTTATATTCCAGAGGATGTTCAGTCTTAATAGCTTGGATACCTTCACATGTTGGCATAGAAGGAAATGAAAAGGCAGATAAAGGGGCCAAGAAAGGTAGATCTGATAAAAATCTAATAAATGTAGGGACGAGTAAATCAGAGATTAAGAGCTTAATTAAAGATTTAATAACAGATGAATGGAAAGCAGAGTGGGATAAAAATCTGAAAGGAAGACATGCAAATAAGATGTTCAAGACTCCAACAAGAAAATGTCAGATATCTAGGGAATTAAAAATTCCCAGTAATAAGAAACTTCTCAGACTACAGCTGGGAAAAGGCTATTTCAGAATAGAAGAATCTTACTGTGCAGGATGTCTTCAAGACAATAATATAGAACATTTCTTGTTAAAATGTAAGAGGTATGAACAAATGAGAATACCAATATTAGATTATTTGCAAGCATCAAACTTACCTATAAATATAGAAGAGGTGTTAAGAATAGATAGACCTAGGGAACTGCATAATATAGTCAAACAATATTAACACGAACAAATGTTAATATATAGTGGCTGGGAATGTGAAGGTCTGATGCTGTTCTTACAATGCATATGACTTGTAACAGATGAAAGTCAATTAAATATCTGTTAAAGTCAGTTATATAACTAGAACCACCAGGCCTTTACACCCCTCCACTTTAATATTATTCTTGTTCAGAGTTTCTTCTTGATTTTATTTGTTTTTTTGTGTGTTAATTTATTTATTTTTTTTTTTAACGTATACGCACAATTGTGATTGTCCCTATTTACAATGATTTGACAAATGTGATGCTACTTTCTCATATCGGCAGTTGTTCATATTATTTGGAATTGAAAACAATATATAGGCCCTATCCTAATTATAACCCATCAGAGGTTGAACAGGATATTTTTCTTCATTAATTTAATAAAATAACAAGGACGTTACTTAAATGATTCCTTTTTAAATTGTGTCATTTATTTATTAGCCGTTTTCTTTTACTATTTTGTTTCTTTTTGCCGGTCACTTTTTTTTTTTTAATTTTTATTACGTGCTCCCTTTTTAATACTGTTTCTATAATGTGATTGAAAAGTCACTTCCAATTTTTTAATTTTCCTTTCTTCACTTTTGTCTAATTAATTTTTACGAAACCAACTTATATTTTATCACATACAATGCTGGGTCACAGTAACATAACTGCTCAATGTGAGATTTGGTTTGTTCAACACGTGATTTCATAGCGGGCCATAATTTATGCTGTCTCTTGTATCTTCCCTTTATTGACCTATTTAGATTTTATTCTGTTATATTTTTTTGTTGGTTCTGTTTCTGGGCGTAATTATTTTCTAGCTCCCCGCGGAGCACGTATCCACCATTGACGGAAGCTTACGCCTCGTATTTATTTGTTCTGACAGCATTGATTTAAGTAACAATGACTTTTATATGATGAGCTTGCCAGCCTCGTGCACAACTTCGTATTAGTGGCCTTGTACGACATGCCTGAGTTAGCAGTAGCTGTCACCCTGTCTTTGTCTATCAGAGACCCCCGGGACCCAGCGACAGACTAAAGGGGTGGGACTAAAGGCCATCGGATACTACTATTACAGTACAATACTGTACTGTTTGCTGATGTTGTTGTTCAGCTCAATGCCATGGTGTGATATCTGCATGTTGTCGCGTTGTTTTGATTCTCCGTACAAAGTGTTCCATATATCTGGCTCAGGATGAAGGCGCATTTTCCTAACATCATCAAGTGCTGGGCACTCACAGAGGTGGTGGTGAACAGTTTCGTAAGGGTAGTCTCATAGCTGGCACTCTGGAGAGTGTTGTGGTTGGATTCGGTTCAAGTGACTGTTGAGTGGTATGTGTTGTGATCTGAGCCGAAAAATTGTGCTCTGATCCCTCCTTGTAAGATGGCCGATGTTGGCATTAGGATAAGGATCATCACCACCATCATCACCACCATCATCATCATCTTCACCACATCATCACCACCACCACCATCATCACCACCACCATCATCATCATCTTCACCACCACCATCATCACCACCATCATCATCATCATCACCACCACCATCATCACCACCATCATCACCACCATCATCACCACCACCATCACCACCATCATCACCATCATCACCACCATCATCACCACCACCATCACCACCACCATCATCACCACCACCATCACCACCACCATCATCACCACCACCATCACCACCATCATCACCACCATCATCACCACCACCATCATCACCACCCCCATCATCATCATCACCATCATCAACATCACCACCATCATCATCATCTTCACCACCACCATCATCCCCACAATCGTCACCACCATCATCACCACCACCACCATCATCATCATCACCACCATCATCACCACCACCATCATCACCACCCCCATCATCACCACCATCATCACCACCACCATCACCACCACCATCACCATCATCTTCACCTGTACCCTTCAGTTCCCCAAGAAGCAAAGACATCCAATAAATGTATGCCAGGCCTTGCTGTCCTGTGCTATCTGCTTATTTTCTTTCCATTTCTTCTTTATCCCTTTTATTATTATTTCTCCAGAAACTGGAACATACTAGGATGTTTAAACACAGGAACAAATGAATACAATGGCATATACAGTATATGTATGTATGTATATATACTGAAGCACATTAAAAACGCACCACCTGTATAATCCAGGAACAGAGTGTGAAATGTAAATATAAGTGTTTACAAGTTTACATATTTGGAATCTTTATTCATTTTCCTATGAATCCATGCTGGTCAATAATTTGTACATTTGATGGTTATGAAATTCATTGCATTCTATGCAGGCAAGGGAGAAAACCAAAAATGCAACCAATAAAAAAATTCATTCACACTATCCTCAGTATCTGGTATGTCCACCGTGTGCTTGCAAACAAGCTTGGCAGCGGCTCCGCATGGAACGCACAAGTCTCTGAAGGAAATTCCGGGGAATCAAGTCCCATTCACGTGTAAGAGCAGCTTCGAGCTGTTGCATATTAGCTGGAGAACCTTGCCTGTAGACTCTGCTTCCAAGCTCGTCCCACAGATGTTCTATAGGGGATATGTCTGGTGATAGGGCAGGCCAATCAATCGTCACAATGTTCTGCTGCTGTAGATATTGCTGCGTAATGCATGCGGTGTGCGCACGTGCGTTATTCTGCTGGAGAAGCTGCAAGTCTGGATAATTTGTGAACGCAGGAGCAACCAATGCATCCAGAACCTCATCTCGATATGTCACAGCATTAACATTTCCACGAAAGACGTGAAGAGGCAAGCGATGGTGAAAACTGAATCCTCCCCAAATGTGAATACTGCCACCTCCAAATAGGTTGTGCTGACGAACACAGCAATATGCAAAGCGCTCTCCACACCGTCGCCAAATCCGCATACGTCCATTTGCAAAGGATATGTTGAATCTGCTCTCGTCTGGGAATAAGACAGCATTCCACTGCAGTCTAGTCCATCTGACATGTTGCTCTGCCCATTGCAGGTGCTGCTGACGATGTCAGTGAGTCAAATTTGGCCCAACATAAGGTCGTCTTGCAGTAAGACCTGTATCTCTAAGTCGTCGTATAACTGTCATTCGAGAGACTTGCCCACGTCTACCCA
Source organism: Oreohelix idahoensis (assembly GCA_024509875.1). Lineage (NCBI taxonomy): Eukaryota > Metazoa > Mollusca > Gastropoda > Stylommatophora > Oreohelicidae > Oreohelix > Oreohelix idahoensis. The sequence continues at coordinate 310,784 of JAMPIV010015499.1, forward strand.
CTATTGCTTTTGCTGTTTGACTTGCCGGGAGAGAACGATTCCTTAGGTGACTCAGCACAATATGACGATCTTGCGCAGGGGTAGTAACTCGTGGTTGGCCACTCCGAAATCTATCCCGGGCACTGCCAGTGGTTCCGTAACGTTTATTGAGACGTACAATAGTGCTGCGGTGGCAATTCATCCTTCTGGCAATGGCCCGCGAGCTCAATCCGGTCTCCTACATACCAATGGCTCGTTGGCGGTCGTTTTCAGATAGTCGTGGCATTTCAAGCACATGTCCTGGGTGTTTTGTCTCAACGGCCTTTTTATACCGAGTATACTGCCACAACGCGTACACATTTTCAGGGTCATAGCTGTTGGGAATCGTGTTGCACGTGTAACTTTCATTGTTTTCATGTAGTCTGTACACAAACCCGTGGCTTGAATCATGCACTTTCCATTCCAGCAGCCATTCGCTCTCTACCTCATGACAAACACGGGGAAAATCCATTCCCACACTTTTTTTTCCAGCTTCTCGGCATCAGTATATATAATAGTGGTGCGTTTTTAATGTAACCAGGCCAGGAGGAAGACAGCCGATAGGATAGTCTGGCGCTCTCTCTTCCAAACCTCTACGCCTCACGGTAGAAGGGGAACGACTGAGTAAGTAAGTTTTTAATGTGCTTCAGTATATATGAACAAAGGAGACGGTAACTTCCAGCCAAAACTTTCTTGGACCCACTCGAGAAAAGGTCTCCAGGACGTGCCAAGGATACCCAAGCAGTAGTTACTCCACTGCCAATAAGCCTACCAAGGTCATAAGGTAGGGACAGGGACGGGAATCATTTTGAACAAGCTAGGTGCACAATGACATTATGCTTGAGGTCCTTGTCTGGACAGACATTTAACTGTCGTCTTGCTCCAGCGCGTGTCTAATGTTTGCCCTAGTAACGACGTCAATACGCGAACAAACGAATGCAAGATTTCTTACTTATGTTGGCCAGTTGCAGTGGCAGTTAAGAGTGCTGTTTAGCAGAGAAATAAGTATTGTTCATTCATTCAGCAAGTTTATTTAACAATCACAATGTCATGAATATTTTACACTTTCATGACATTCATTGAAAATTTCATACATTTTATACAGTTTTTGTAACATTCACAATTCTATGAATCTTTTACAGTTTTTGTAAAATTCACAATTCTATGAATCTTGTATAGTTTTTGTAACATTCACAATTCCATGAATCTTTTACAGTTTTTGTGAAATTCAATTTTCCATGAATCTTTTACAGTTTTATGTAACATTCACAATTCAATGAATCTGTTACATTTTTGTCATTCACAATTTCATGAATCTTTTACAGTTTTTGTGACATTCACAATTCCATGAATCATTTGCAGTTTTAACGACATTCAGAATTTCATGAATCTTTAGTTTTCATAACAATTATTTATAATATCATGAATCTGTAACAGTTTTATTGTATTCCCTTGTTCATATATAAACAAATTATAAAGTCTGAATTATGTTCTCATGTACTTATCTTATTATGTTCTTGTTTTATTATTTTTCGTTCTTTTTTATTTTTTGGCGTAGGCTACAGAACAAGATCTGTCTTGTAAGGCTATCATCAAGTTTCTTCAATGCGCGTACTATCCATCGCCGGAGAAATAACAAGTATGGGTTGTGTATGCGCATGTGTGTGATCGTTTATCTGTGTGTTCGGGAGCCGCGCTAGCGTAGTGGTTACCACACTGCACTGGCGATCGGATGATCCAGGTTCGCGCCCTGGCGAGACCTTTTGGAAGAGAGTCTTCGACCGGGACTTGGACTGGATTAATTCGAGTCCTGGCGAAGACATGGGAAAGAGTGCCTTCGACCGGGGACTGGAGTAGCCTTCAGTGGACATAGGGATTTTTACAACAAAAACTACCTTGTAATACTATCAATAGGTTTCCTCATTGCGTGTTCTAACTATCGTCAACATCCTCTCCTTAACTATAACTCCATTGGCACTTGTTCGATTTTCTTCATCATTTTCACTATGGAGGTCTTGGTCCACCATCTCAATCTTTTAAGCCTGGACAAGAACCCATTTACGACAGTCTGTTACTTCTTGTTGCTTTTGTTGTTCTCCATGAGCCGTTCCATAAGATGGACTTGACACGGGAGTGGGAGATGCGTATTCTTGTGTTAGACTTCTTTTTTTTATGACCTTAAATTTCTCATCGCAATGAAACATTTTCTTGGCTTTTGTATTCTTGTTTTAATTTCATTAATGTTCACCCAACGTTGTCTATATTGTTGCCAAGTTGTAGTTCCCAGCTGTATCTGATGATACCAATAATAATAATAATAATATAATAATCAGACCACGCACTCTCAAGCATGTCGTACATAGTAACTAATATAAGTTTGTGTATGAGACTGGCACTCTCATCATGTCATACAAATTGTCACAGAAAACGCTGCAGGAAGAGCATGTGAATGTTTGGTACATGTTTCCTGCACGGTAGTAGCTGAAGTAGTGATTCCATGATCTGTATTGACAAGAAAGAACAAACAATTATATATGTATGATTCCACATTTGTAGAGATTTATCTTCAAGTACAATCTTGCTATCATTTCAGATGTTTATTCTCATAATCTAAAAAAAAAAAAAAATGCACCTCAAAATTCATCTAACAGGTTCAGAACAGCGACATAAAAACCGCAAATTATGTGTTGTTGTCGCAAGAACTGAATTGTATTCACCGCTGAGATCTGTTTCCTAAATCCGGGCCACACACATTCGTGGGAAACCCCCAAGTCACGTGATTTCATATAGGATCATTCAGTGCAGCATTAATTTCCTTGGATAATTTCGTTGTTTTCTCTTGTAACCAAACACAACATGTGGGAACACGTTATTTCTAAGACAGCTGTCAATCACAAAAGCAAATACAACGCGATATAATTACTTTTCTTTTCTTTTCATCGACGGGTTTTCACGCTTGGCGCCTTCCTTCATGCTTGGAAACGCCGGAGAACTAACAAATGTGGATTATGTATGCGCGTATCTGTGATCGTTTATCTATTATTATTATTATCTGTGTGTTCAAGGACAGGCGAGTTTTGAATTTTTCTTTATAAAAGACCTTCCTACTTCAGTAATTACCCCACCACCCCTTTTTTTCCTGCACAAAAGCAGAAAGAGAACAGCGGGAAGGTTCCGGTTTCATCACAATTGTGACTTATTTAGTGGAAATAGCGAATTTCAAAATTCATGAATTTGAAACATCAACATCTGCAAGGTCACAACAGATTGAGATACAATCTATTCAGCAAATGAAAGATAGCAACTACTGATGACTGTACCTTTGAGTTCCCCAAGTATCATTGACCTTCAACAAACGTCTGCCAAGTATTTGTGGCCCGTGCAATCAGCTTCAGCTCTTTCCTAATCTTCCTTTTTACTTTCATGTCTGTGTCCGCGTTTTCTTCTGTCCCCCTCTACATCTCTTTTCCTATGGATTTAAGAACAAAGACTGCCTTGTAATACTATCAGCAGTTTTCCTTATTGTCTTTCCTATCGATTACCAGCATCTTCTTCTCATCTCTTGTTCCACTGGCACTTGTCTGGTTCTTGTCATCTCTTGTTCCACTGGCACTTGTCTGGTTCTTGTCATCTCTTGTTCCACTGGCACTTGTCTGGTTCGTGTCATGTCTTGTTCCACTGGCACTTGTCTGGTTCTTGTCATCTCTTGTTCCACTGGCACTTGTCTGGTTCTTGTCATCTCTTGTTCCACTGGCACTTGTCTGGTTCTTGTCATCTCTTGTTCCACTGGCACTTGTCTGGTTCGTGTCATGTCTTGTTCCACTGGCACTTGTCTGGTTCGTGTCTTGTTCATCTCTTGTTCCACTGGCACTTGTCCTGCACTTGTCTTCTTGTCATCTCTTGTTCCACTGGCACTTGTCTGGTTCTTGTCATCTCTTGTTCCACTGGCACTTGTCTGGTTCTTGTCATCTCTTGTTCCACTGGCACTTGTCTGGTTCGTGTCATGTCTTGTTCCACTGGCACTTGTCTGGTTCGTGTCATGTCTTGTTCCACTGGCACTTGTCTGGTTCTTGTCATCTCTTGTTCCACTGGCACTTGTCTGGTTCGTGTCATCTCTTGTTCCACTGGCACTTGTCTGGTTCTTGTCATCTCTTGTTCCACTGGCACTTGTCTGGTTCGTGTCATCTCTTGTTCCACTGGCACTTGTCTGGTTCTTGTCATCTCTTGTTCCACTGGCACTTGTCTGGTTCTTGTCATCTCTTGTTCCACTGGCACTTGTCTGGTTCGTGTCATCTCTTGTTCCACTGGCACTTGTCTGGTTCGTGTCATCTCTTGTTCCACTGGCACTTGTCTGGTTCGTGTCATGTCTTGTTCCACTGACACTTGTCTGGTTCTTGTCATCTCTTGTTCCACTGGCACTTGTCTGGTTCTTGTCATCTCTTGTTCCACTGGCACTTGTCAGGTTCTTGTCATCTCTTGTTCCACTGGCACTTGTCTGGTTCTTGTCATCTCTTGTTCCACTGGCATTTGTCTGGTTCGTGTCATGTCTTGTTCCACTGGCACTTGTCTGGTTCGTGTCATCAGTACCATACCAGTGACTTTGTCAAACAATTCTTCTTCTTCGTACACACACACTCTTCAACTTGAATATGTTCACAGCAAGCAGCGTTGAGCTCGAAGGCTGTTGGTATCTCCATAGAGCTTGTACACGAATGTTACTGGTGATGGCCATACGCGCTTTCTCTGTTCCTCATATGTTAAGCACCTCTGAAGTAGATGTTGAGCAGTCATTTATTGGTGACATAGTTCAATCCCTCTATTCTGCCACAAGCGGCTAGTAAATGAATGTGCATTGAAGTGGTAACTTCATCGCGTTAAACAAATTGCATCAGAAACCGCTGCAGGAGGTTCGAAATTTCCATCGCTCTAACATTCTTTTTTCTTTACTTCCTCCGTCGCCAAGAGGTCTTCCAAAACGTTCCCTGTCATCTACTGGTAGATCTAGCTCCACCTCATGCTGACCCCCTGCTCCATTCAGTTCTCCTGCTTGTATTCTATCATGGCTGCTATTTACCATTTGAGGCAGCACTTTTGCCCTGCAGCAGTCTCAGAACATCAAAGTCCTAACGAGCGTTAAACTGTGCATCAATAAATGGGAATCAACAACACCTAATTTGATGTACATCAGTAACTCTCTACTCTCACGCACCATTTTTTCCCTTTTGACAATTTTAGCACATTTAGATGCAGTACTTTTAGTTAAATACGTCTTGTTTTTTTCTAATTTGTCACACTCCACGAGAAAACTTTTCCGTTCGAGAAATACCGACCCCCCAAACGTTTAGGTCGGTTTACTGCCGATAGGTGCCTAACTGTCTGCAACTCTGTCTAACTTCTGTAGATCTGTTAGGCTGAAGTCTATTGTGAAGCCAAGAGCTTTTATCTACGAAGTTTCCGGAATATCAATACACGTCTGCTCTTCTTCGTTTCCCCATTATATCAACCGCCCATTAATCGTTTCGTTCATGTGGATCTGTTTGTGAATAAGTTACCCCGGTTTTTGTCAATAAAACAGGTAAAAAAAGGTTGTAGATTTTCTTGAACGGAAATGCTTGCGTAATGCCACGTTTCACCCGGCAATCATTTAATCTACATAAGAATGATTCCTTTCTGTCTCTCAACAGCTTTATAACTGGAGAAAAGATTTGTATTTTTATTTCATTGACAATTCAAGAATCTAGTATTTTCCCCAGTGGCGTAACTACAGCCCGGGTAGACCGGCACACCCTGGGAGCCCCAGTACAAAGTGAGACCATCAAAAAAGTAGTCGGAAGCTAGTATTACGTTTGTACTCTGTATATCTAAAGATGTATATTTTAGGGCTGGGATATTTAACGATTAATTAATCGATTAATCGGTCAAATGTCTTACGATTTATTGATAAAACAAAAAACAAATTCAATCGGCAATAACCCGTCAAAATTGACAGGTTTTTAATTATATTGTGTACTGTGTTGTTTCTGTTACATGTCGAACCACCACCAAGTTATTATTACGGATCATTTTGATCTGCAATACTTTAAATTAAAATTTTGTCTTGAAGAAACAATCAAAAACTTACATTTTAAGGTTATTTTTAAGAAAAATGATGAGCTAAATCCGTTTCCCGAATGAAGCAGAACAGAAGAGTATCTTGATTGTCTGTTGATTTAATCTGCATCTCCGCACCTTCCTGTCTCCAGTTCATGTACTGTTTATCAATTGTGTTGTTGGCTTCTTTCCATAATCAAACTGTTCATGCACACCGTCATTTGCGCACTTGTCTTTTTTTGGGAGAGTACATATAAGGGAAACAATACAATTATTGTCTAACTTTCAACCACAGTTGCACCCCTTAGCTGTGGTTGAAAGTTAATGCACTCTCGAAAATAGAAAAGTGAGCAAAAGAAGGTGTGCATGATATGAATGACCTACCGACGTACTTACGGCGGGAATTATGGTATTGGATAATAAATTCTTTGACTGTAACTTTTCAGTATTCTCATTATATATTCAGGGCGATGTTGTCTTATAAAAAGTAAAATAAATAAAGTCCTCTGTGTTTTCGAAATAAAAAAAAAATAATTATGAATTTTTGAAATTAATTGTTTCTTTAAAATGGATCGATTAATATTCGATTTAAAAATTCGATTAATCGATTAGGATTTTAGAAATCAATCCAAGCCATTATATATATAAGGCAGCGAGGATGCTGGATCTAGTAGTAGTATGGTGAAGTCTCTGGAATTTCACTCCCCTACGGCTGTATCTGCTACTACCTAATGGCACTACCTTTACCTGTTACCCCAATTATATAAGAAGAACACCAGTTAAGTTGCACGCGGGGGCTTCTTACACTGTAGTTACGCCACTGATTTTCCCCAGCTTGAATCTTAGATCGAGGTCAAACTTGTGTAGAAAACTTATTAAAAATACGCTCCGTGTAGCCAGTTGAATTGGCTTCTTGGTGTTGATTGAAAATCTCTAGTAGCTCCTTACCCGAGACGTTGTGCCCATGAAGGTTGGGGGCTTTGAAAAAATGCTGACACAGCGTTTGGTGGAAAGTTTTGAATACGTTTCTAGTACTGGCTTCAAAACATGACCGGGTTGGTTCTTTCGGATATGGATCAATAATTTGGAGCTTTGGGTTCATCGTAGTAAGATTCTACAAGAGGGGTTGTTGGACAGACTTTATTATGGGACAAGGATCTTGTGAATGAGCGTCTGAAGTGTTACCGGGCCCCCCGTAAGGGGTACAAAGAATATTAATAGTGTACTCTACCACGCAATGTCATAGGAGGCAACTGAGGAGGGTTGGAAATGGGGGGCCGGCTAGCCTATCCTGTTAAAAAACATTTAACGCCCCCCACCCCACGTCCTTTATTCCCAAAAAGAAGATAATCTTCAACAATAACATGGGCGTGTCAACTACGAACATCATCTTCTTTTTCTTTTGCGTTCCTCACGGAGCATGGAGTCACCACGGTAGCTGGTTCACATTCAGGAAGACTACACCAAGCATTTACATGCTCTGGTAGTGGTGGTTTCTGGCAACTTGTTTTACAGCATGAAGTTGCCAGCCCCATGCACAACCTTATATTAATCGTCTTCAATCAATCAATCAATACACTGTAGTTGCCCAAGGAGCATAGGCCTTTTAACAAGCACATGCCAAGTCGGCCAGTCACGTGCCATGAGCTCAAAGTCTTTCCATTTTTTCTTCATCATTATCGCTTCTGTCTCCAGTTCTCTTCTCCATGTGTTTTTTGGTCTACCGCTGCCTCTCTTTCCCTGAGGATTCCAGAACAAGGACTGCTTTGTAATGCTATCAACAGGTTTCCTCAATGTGTGTCCTATCCATCGCCAGCGTCTTCTTCTCAACTCTTGTTCCTGTGGCGCTTCTCTGGTTTTTGGCATCTATTCCACATTGGTGACTTTGTCATACCATTTCAATCCTTCTATTCTACGCAAGCACCCATTTATGAATGTCTGTAACAATTTGTATATCTTGTTTGTGTGTGCGTATGCTTTCCATGTTTCGGAGCCATACAATAGGACAAACTTGACATTTAAGTTGAAGATTCTTATTTAAGTCATATTCCCTGTGATGAAACGAGAACCCAGTATTGCACTAAGCTTTGAGGAGTCAGTTGAGTTCCAGACGTAACTCTGGCTTTTGCCTAGTTGCCGGCATGCAGGAGGATCTCACTATGGCCCCATGATAGACAGGGGAGGGGGGCTGAGAAATGACTCTGCATAGGACGTGATAATTTCTTGGGAGAGCCCAGAATCAGAGCACTGTATATTAACTTCTGCATATTTGGAGAGCCCCCTTGGATGGCGGTGAATGCACAGTGTGCCATGCTCTCTTCCTTCTAGCTTGGGACCAGATGTGATGATACTTTGAACGCAAGCCAAACTGGAGAAACTACAGCTCATGACCTCAACTCAACATGTTTCTGAATAGCAGAAAAGCAACAGAAAAGCATAGCTCTGCAGTGTAGATAACACCAAGGACTTTTCACCTTTGTATTGGCTGCGAACGTGAGAGGAGCTCAGCAACCCTAGTTAAACAACACCACAACCCCTAACTACAACAACAACAATTAATCCACTTGTGCGACATGCTTGAGGGTGTAGTAATCCCTTTCTCTCTCTGTTTTTTCTGAGACTCCTGTAACATTACACGTGGCAGTCAACCAGGAACACCGGTGTGACAATTATGGCCAGGATCAGACAAGTGCCAGTAGTACATGAGGTGAAAACCACAAGCTGACATTGTATAGGACACACATTGAGAAAATCTGTTGTGGAATGCACGCCCTAATAAGATGTAAAGTCATACATGTATCTTGACATCAATATAGACATAGCTGGAGGGACAGACAGTGATATCACAATATGAATACAAAAAGCAAGATGAGTTTTCACAGCACTGGGAAATATTTAGAGATTGTCACATATATATGTAAATAGTGCAACAGTGACCCGTCCACCTTTGCATCCCCATCTAAGGTTTATAATTTTTGCTACGCACGAAATTCACTGACTGTAGATTCACCTTTGAAGCCACGCCTATTTTTTCTGTTGACATGCGCTGACAAGGTTTACCTACGTTCAGACAGGCTAAAATAACAGTCAACGAGAGCCATGATTCGCTATCTCAATTATCACGCGAACTGATTTGGCCATTATCACTGTTAAACAGACAGAAGCGCGCGGATAGATATAAGCGGCTTCTTTGATCAGGGGAAACGCGGGCAGAGAGTTCCCGACGTACTTGTTTGATGTCCAACATTTAAGGAGACTTAAGCAAGTGCAAAAGGGGCGATAATTATTTTTACCGACCACATTTGTTGGTCCGTGATCCCAGGGGACGTAATTATCTGATCTACAGCAGAGAGACGAGATCAAAGACGGTCTGTTCGCTATCTAATGTCTATGTTGTTGGTCGGGATCAGTGAGCAGAAAATCTTTATCTCGGGAGTCGAACGCGTTGATTTTCCCTGATACGGCCGAAGACACGATTTCTCGCACCAGTTAGTGAAATAACACCATTTCTGCATAAATACTCTGTCCTCCCAAAGTCAGTATCTAGTCGCTTTGGGGAATTTTTTGGAAATATCTAGCTCGTTATTCTAGAGCCATTGTGAAAGTGTGTGATAGATTTCGTGGAGATTGTTTCATTTTTCTGATTTGCGGTAATATATATTAACATTTAAGTGATTTAATGTGTTAAGTTCCTCATTATAATTCACTGAGTTTTTCTATGTGCTAATACTAGCGTAGTAAATACCGCATAGCTAAATATTTCCAGTGTAATGTAGATTTAATCACCCGCTCTTACCCAGAAAAAGATGTTTTAATTGACTAATAATTACACTAGGCGACTGACAATTGACGGAAAATAAATTCGTTTCTAATTCGTTAGGTGTAATTATATAAGTGACTATTGTAATATCCCGTGGCGAAACAAATAGCTAGTAATGACGGAGAGGATAAGAGATCTTACCTTACGCGGGATAGGATAAGATATTGATAATGTAATGACATGTTTTGTTTTCTTCCAAATTTAGTACTGATCACAATTCAGCTTGCCAGCGGTCTAACTAGTACCAGTAAACAATTCTTATTTATTATCGGGTCTTCGAGGTTGACCTGTTCGGTCCGCCTGCTTCATCCAGAGAGAGCCGAAACATATAGACTATAAGAATCAGTATAATTGGACATACAAAATACCCAGAAGTTTACTTTCCATTTTATCAGCCTGCTGTGGCCAAATATATACATATATCATATTTTCCCGACTACTGACCCTTGTGTTTTCAAGTGGATTTATCCAGGAAGAATACGTGGTTTTATAATCGGCACTAAACCCCCAGAGATAAAAACCGATAGGATATATCTTCATCATCATTATTTTACTAACAGTTTACCCACCAGACATTTCCTTTAACTATTGGAAGTACGGTCTACTGTGAACACTAGATCGCGGCTTATATTTTGCTACATGAATTATCTGACGTGACATTATCATATACAATAAGCACTACCAAAGAAGGCGTTCCCCCTTAGTAAAATTAATTATTCGTGGAGGAACTGGGGCTTACTTCGGAGAAGCACAACACTGGATTAAATTGCATGTTCATTTCTGTTTACGTCCAAGAGGTGGTTAACCAAGTGATAGGTAAGGTGTGATTGATGTGGCCACGAACGACTGAGGGAGAGAAAATATGTTCTAGTTACGGAAACTGTACCATCCTTTATTTTTCTTTGCCATTACGGTTATTTTACTGGATAGCTTTACTAGAAACTGTGTTCTTTGCTATACTGTCTATTTCTATACCCTAGTGTTAATCTTTGAGCTTTTTGGGGTTATCAACTTTCTTTCGGGATCTTTTCTCAACAAGAGGGTACGACTCTTATGGGGTCATTTTCATAATTCTGTAACCTATGATTTTATTGATGTCTACATGTTTGATGTTGTGAGAGTTTAAATGATAATAAACTAAACAAAACTTAATTAATTGTGTTGGTCAGCTCAGCCCATACCCATACTCCATTTACCATAGCTTTTCACGTTTGTGCGTCTTGTTGTCACAAAACTGTGCGTGTATGTGTGTAGTTAAACATATCTATATTATCTGTATGGAGAGTAGGATTGTCTGAAACAAACTACAGTAGTAAAGATAGGCTGGACTAGAGTATCTTCTCAATCCAGTGACAGATTCTACCCTTAAACTATTCACTCGTGAAACCTATTTCTTATACCGTAATGCTCACTTATTTACCACTCTGACGGGACCAAATAAATCTTAATACCTATCAAAAATTTACGACAGAGATCAAAAGACATCAAGCTCAACCCAAAGATCAGAATGTTCAACTCAAACGTCACGCCAGTCCTATTGCATGGCTCTGAAACATGGAGAACAGCAAAGACAACAACCAAGAAGTAACAGACTTTCATAAATGGGCGCTTGCCTATATTAGAAGGATGTTCACCAATGTCAAACTGATGACAAATACGAGACCAGTGAAACAAGAAATGGGAATAAGGCACCGGCCATGTATTGAATAAACAATAAGGAAGCACGTTGATAACATTACGAAGCAGTCCTCGTTATGGAGCCACCAGGGTATGAGAAGTAGAGTTAGACCCACGCACTAGGACGTAAACTGATGACACAAATGTAAATGGTAAGGAAGACAAGAAAAGTTCTTGAACTGATGACACGTGATCGAAGGACTTGAAATACGTTTGTGGAACTCCTATACTCCTTGGTTAGATGAAAAGTAAAGAAGGTAACCATAGAGACAGTTAACACTATTCGTCTACATTCTTACACTTAATTTCTGTTCAACCGTGGATAGTCTGCGTGTGAACTCTGCCATACTACCGACTTACATTCACAAATACAAACAGTCTGTACAGCCAACTCAGCAGAATAATGAATGTATAGACGGACAGACAAATTGATACTCTGACATTTGAACAGACTAGAAAGACAAACATATAGTCAGAGATAAATAGACAGAACGAACGAACGAAATCTTTATTTCTCCGAGTAAAGACATAGGCATTATTGCCTTTTTACATTTCTGCCCTCTCATAATGTGTTCAAATTAAAACATTCTTAATTTCAATAACAAAATAGATAGAAAGATATGTAGTAGGTAGGTAGTTAACTATATATATATATATATATATATATATATATATATATATATATATATATATATATATATATATATATATATATATATATATATATATAGTTAGACATTTAATCAATGAACTGGCCGTAGAAGCTGAAAATGCTGCAAGAACTGGTAATAGTAGGTGCCTTTATCAAATTACAAAACAACTATGTCACCAGCCTACTGCTATGGAAACACCTGTTAAAGGTAAATTAGGGAATTCAATACCAACAGAAAAAGAACAAATGAAGAGATGGGCTGAGCACTTCATGGAGGTGCTAAACAGACCACCACCAACAGTAACACCTGATTTTAATAATGAAACATCCACAACCACTTTGCCAATAACTTGCGATGAATTCACGCTGGACGAGATCAAACAAGCCGTTAAAAGATTAAAAAATTTTAAAGCTGCTGGAGTTGACGAAATTTCAGGGGAAATGATTAAAGCAGTTAATGACAACAACCTCTTGAGAATTTTAGATATTATAAATGAAGTATGGAGAGAAGAACAACCACCACAACAATGGAAAGACAGTATTATTGTAAAGTTACCGAAGAAAGGTGATCTATCAGACTGTAATAACTGGCGTGGTATATCTCTATTATCAGTACCTGGAAAATTATTATGTTGCATGATGTTAGAAAGACTTAAATTGCATGCTGACGAAAAGATCAGAGAAGAACAAGCGGGTTTCAGGCCGAAACGATCATGTATTGATCAAATATTCACACTAAGAACAATTATAGAAGAATCAGTGGAAAGGCAATCGCCACTTATTATCACCTTCGTCGATTTTCAAAAAGCCTTTGATAGTCTACACCGCCCATCATTGTGGAAGATACTTACAATCTATGGTTTTCCAACAAAATATGTGAATATAATCAAAGCGCTATATGACAATGCAAGATGTTGTGTTAGAACAAATAAAGGGAATACAGAATGGTTTACAGTAGAAACAGGGGTGAAACAAGGCTGTATTATGTCACCACTACTTTTTGGAATAGCTATTGATTGGGTTATGAGAAACTATACCCACAATGAACAATTGGGTATAAAAATGGACAAATGGAAAATTCCTGGGGGACCTGGATTTCGCAGATGATGTAGCATTCTTAAGTTCAACACCAAGACAATCCCAAGAAGCAATAAATAATTTGTGTCATCTCTCGGTTAAAATTGGTCTCCAAATAAATGCCTCTAAAACTAAAGCTATGAACTTTTCTAACGAGACCTTTGATATCATCTTGAACGGGGGAAAAACTACAGAAAGTTGAAAGTTTCAATTATTTAGGCAGTAAAATGACTCAGGATGGTGACACAACAAGAGAAATCCATACTAGAATTGCTTTGGCAGCTAGCGCCTTCAATAGATTATCTAACATTTTGAAATTACGATCATTGAATATACATACCAAGCTTCGTCTGTTTAATTCAAATGTTATCTCAGTGTTAACATACGGCTGTGAGAGTTGGAAAATAACAAAATCATTGGAGAACAAGCTGAATACATTCGAGAACAAATGTCTTAGAAAACTCATGAACATCAGTTGGAAAGAATTCAAGACTAATCGACAAATAAGAGAAGACTCTAGGCAGAAATATGTCTCCGACTATATAAGGAAAAGACGATGGTCATATATCGGTCATGTCCTACGAATGCAAAACAACAGAATACCACTACAGGCGCTCACTTGGGTTCCTGAGGGTAAGCGGAAAAAAGGAAGACCAAAAGAAACACTCAGAAGAACAATAATAAGAGAAGGAAGAACGTTGGGCCTAAATAATGTGCAAGAGCTAAGAGGAGTGGCGTCACAACGAACAACCTGGAGAGCACTGGTTTCTGCCTTATGCGCCGTGTTTGGCGCTTAAAAAATTTATTATTATTATTATATATATATATATATATATATATATATATAGAGAGAGAGAGAGAGAGAGAGAGAGAGAGAGAGAGAGAGAGAAACAGACAGACAGACAGACTGGGCGTCATCAAGCACGAAAAGAGTTTAAAAAACCACACGAATATTTCATTTTTTTTTCTTTCCACAGTTTCAGGATCCTATGTGGCGAGTACCTAAATCCACATCTGTCCATTCTTACCTGTTCCTGACTAATCCATGTAGGATGAAGGTTTTCATGTTGGTCTTAATCAGCTTTTTGTTTGTTTTTCTTTCCTTTCCCATAACCTTATTCTTTATCTACGCTGGCCGGTGACGATCAAGAACTGACGTCTGTTGCTCCAAACAGACCAGATAACCACTTTGAAAATAATAGTTGATCAAAGTCTGGAATAGAAATCTCCACTATACACTGGATTTGTAGACGATGAAAAGACATTTGACAGTGTAGACTGTGAGAATCACGTTGGAAAATGATAAGGCATTATGGAGTTCCCCTGAAGATCATTAACTTAATAAAGAAAACTTATGGCGACATGACATGCAGAGTTCTTCTTGAAGGACAACTTTCAAAAGCCTCTTGGATAAGAACTGGTGTGCGTCGGGGGATACCCCTAGTCGCCATTTCCCTTATTGTTGATTATAGAATGGATTATGGAAACAACGACTTCAGCCACCAGAAATGGAATAAAGAGCTTGATGGTCTAGATCAGTGATTCTTAACCGGTGGTATCCATGCCCTTTGGGGGTATTGTCACGAGGGGCGAATAAGTTTGTATTTCGACTTTCTAAACCTATTGTCGAATCTTTTTCTTCTCTGATCCTTAGCCGCCGACCGTCAAAGCAGTCAGTGGCCATCACGCCTAGTGGCGTCTGGTAGGGCAACAACAAATTGATTCCACTTTGCTCGATCGGTGGCCATCCTTCGTTTGGTGTCCCAACTCTCGTTCATTCTTTGCATCTCAGCCTCCACAGCCCTCCGCCAAGTTGTTTTTGGTCGGCCTCTCTTTCGTTTTCCTTCAGGGGTCCATAGCATAGCTGTTCTTGTGATGGCATCGGGGTCTCTTCTGAGGACATGGCCAACCCAACTACAGCGTCTGCCAGCTATGATGGTGTGCATGTCCTCTTGCTTGCTCCGAGTAAGCAGATCTTGGTTGGTGATGGTATTCGGCCTAAAGATTCGGTGAATCTTTCTTAGGCATGTTGTGTGAAAAGAGGACATTTTCGACATTTCCTTCTCTGTAACTCTCAAATATTCCGCACCATAGAGAAGCACAGAAAGCACACAGCTCTGATATAATCTTCATTTTGTGCTTGTGCTGTATTGAGAGAACTTCCAGATGTTGTTTAGGCTAAAAAAGGCTGTTCTTGCTTTGTTCATTTTGTTGTTCATGTCTTTGCTTGCTCTGCCGTCTGGTGTTACTATGCATCCTAGGTATGTGAAGGTGTCTGTCTGTACCAGTTGCTGATTCCTTACTGATATGGGCTCGGGGTTGCTCACATTGAGCGTCATGACCTCTGATTTCTTTAGATTGATGTTCAAGCCCACCTGCTGGCTATACGTATTAAGCCTATCCGTTTTTTCCTGGATGTGTTGATGTGAATTTGCTAGTAGTGCAATGTCATCTGCATATTCCAGATCTTCAAATGTAGAAAATGTAGTTCATCTTATTCCTCTTGGACTGCCCTCTGTTGTCTGGCGCAACCCCCAGTCTATGACTGTTAAATATAGAGTGGTTGATAAGGGTCATCCCTGTCGTACTCCCGTCTTCACCTCAAAGGTTAGGTTGCTCTGCCCAACGCTACACGTACAGTTGGCATAGAGGCCTTTTTATGATTGACACTATGGAGCTTGGAATTCCATAAGCCCTCAGTATTTTCCATAAACTGTCCCTATGTATACTGTCAAAAGCCTTTTCAAAATCAACGAAATTAATGTACAGCTGTCTTTGCCATTCTGAGCACTGCTGTATAATGTTCCTGAGGGTAAATATATGATCTACACATCTTCTGTTCTTTCTAAATCCTGCTTGTTCTTTCCTCAGTTTGTGGTCTACTGCTTTTAAAATTCTCTGTATAATTATCCTGCCTAGTATTTTGCTGGAAACTGAGAGAAGAGGGATTCCTCTCCAATTATTGCAGTCTGCAAGATCTCCCTTCTTGGGCAATTTGACAATTATTCCTTTGTTCCACTCTGTTGGTGTTGTCCATGTTTTCCAGACTTGTTCAAATAGTGGTTCTAATAGTTCTGCTGCTAGCTCAGGGTCTGTCTTAAATAGCTCTGTATTTAAGTTATCATGGCCAGGAGCTTTTCCATTCTTTAACCCTTTGATTGCTGTGATGATGTTTTCTTTTCGTGGAATGTCTGTATTAACATCTAGATCGTTTTCAGCCTCAGGAACATTCAATTGTGTCTCTGGTGGTTCCTTGTGCAGAGTTTCTCTGAAATGCTCTGCCCATCTTGTTTCCTGTCCCTCTGCTGTCGTGATGAGATTTCCTTGCTTATCTCTTACTAATGTAATATTGTTTGCACCTCGTTTTCCGCTGATGAATTTAGTTATTTTGTATCCTGTGCCTTGTTCATTTCTCAGTGCTGCCTCTTCTGCCTGTTTTGCAAGATCGTCTAGGAAATACCTATTGTTGGCTCGGGTTTGGCGTTTAACTTCCTTGTCCAACTGACTGTACTGTTCGCTATTTAATTGCTTTAACCTGGGGGACTTCGCTTCTGTTTTCTTTTTTTTTTCATTTCCTTTCTCATCATTATGGTATTTAATGTTTCAGATGTTATCCAGTCTTGTTTCTTCTTTTCCTGGAATCCCAAGTATGATTTGCTGCTTTCCTTATATATTGTTGAAATGGTGTTGAATTTCTGGTCTATATCATCAGTCAATGTATTTTCCTGACTTTTGGCAAACTGATATCGTTTCTTTATGTCAGCCGCAAAAGCTTTTCTGGTAAGGGGGTCCTTCAATATGTTGATGTCAAACCTTTTCTGTGTAGTTACAGTTTCTCCAGCCCTTCTTAGTTTCATTTTCAGTTTTGCTACTACTAAATGGTAATCACTTCCCACATCTGCACCTCTTCTTACCTTCACATCTTGTAATGCATGTCTCCATCTACCGTTAATCATGATGTGGTCTATCTGGTTTCTGTCCCGACCATTTGGTGATTCCCATGTTAATTTGTGAATTTCTTTGTGTGGGAAAAGTGTTCCTCCAATGACCTGGTTGTTAATGCTACAGAAACTTATTAATTTATCCCAATTTTCGTTTGCTGTTCCGCTTCCGCATGTCCCCATTACTCTTTCATTATATGTATTGTGTGTTCCAACATTCGCATTGAGGTCTCCCATTACTATGATAAGATCATATCTAGGTGTGTCTTCCATTTCTTTCTGCAGTTGTTGACAGAATTCATCCTTGACCTCTTCATCGCTGTCTTTCGTTGTTGCGTAGCATTGTATTATTGTAATATTGGTGAATCTCCCTCTCAATCTTAATCATATCAGTCTGTTGTTGATGGGTTTCCATTCCAGTAATGTCCTTTCTATTCCTTTCTGTAGAATAATGGCTACACCTTCGTTGTGCTGTCCATCCTCTCTTCCAGAGTAAAGTACTGTTTCTCCTGTTGCTGTTTTAACTTTTCCTGCCCCTGTCCATCTGCTCTCGCTTATTCCTAGAATGTGTAACCTATAGTTTCTCATTTCTGCCGTGACCTGTTTTAGTTTACCCGTCTCGTTCATTGTCCTGACATTCCAAAATCCTATTCTTGTTTCACGTTTTGCGGTCAGGACGTCCGTTTTCGTATCAGTGGCTTCCTTTCGGCTTTCACCACTGACAGTCATACGAGCCTCAGACTCCGGATGTCCGTCCCGCAGCAAAGTTTGTTCATTTGTTGTCGTTTCCGTAACTTTATTTCTTTTCACATAGACAGGGATGTCAGCCCTATCTTAAAACCCCCAACCTGGAGGACCAGGGTGTCTGCTTTTGTCTGACCCCTGCCCGCGCAAACCTGTCCAGCTTGGTAGAACCTTCCAGAACTCCCGCTGTCGTAGCTCTAGGGGTAATCAGGGTACGCAAGCCGAAATACCTCAACAAGGTATTGACACCAGTGACGCCGATAAACTTCACAAGGCAAGAGAAAGTATTCGATTGAAAATACCTATGGTCCACTACACAAAATGTTATTCTTAACCCCGGTGAATATTACTCACATTGCCTTTAGATTCTGTTCAGACCAAACAGAATGCCCAAGGGAACACAATAGCCGCACAAAGTAACAAGGAAATCGAGTCGGTGAGGGAGACAACAGGGCGCATTTTTGGGCCAGAACGGGAATGTGTGTCGGCGTCTGTGGCCTAATGGATATGAACGCAGTTTCATAATCCAGATATACCAGGTTCGAAACCTGCTACAGGCGGTTTGGTAGCAGATCGCTTTGTGTGGATTTTTAAAAATGGTATAAGCGCCGTACCGTTTAGAAAGCAATGGCAAACTACTGAACGTAAACATTGCCAAGAAAAATCACAAACAGCCAATAAAAGCTGGGTTTGATTGCCACGTCCTGTAAAGGATAAGCAACTAACTTTTTTTAACTTGAATGTGTGAGTGCGTTTGATGCATTGACATACCGTAATGGAGGACACCAGATATTGGCACAACAGACTTTGGTTTAGAAACATCGACGAAAAGAGATAACAGAGGCGTATTAGCGCACGAAAATTGTGTGCAAATAATAATAATAATAATAATAAATTCTTTAAGCGCCAAACACGGCGCATAAGGCAGAAACCAGTGCTCTCCAGGTTGTTCGTTGTGACGCCACTCCTCTTAGCTCTTGCACATTATTTAGGCCCAACGTTCTTCCTTCTCTTATTATTGTTCTTCTGAGTGTTTCTTTTGGTCTTCCTTTTTTCCGCTTACCCTCAGGAACCCAAGTGAGCGCCTGTAGTGGTATTCTGTTGTTTTGCATTCGTAGGACATGACCGATATATGACCATCGTCTTTTCCTTATATAGTCGGAGACATATTTCTGCCTAGAGTCTTCTCTTATTTGTCGATTAGTCTTGAATTCTTTCCAACTGATGTTCATGAGTTTTCTAAGACATTTGTTCTCGAATGTATTCAGCTTGTTCTCCAATGATTTTGTTATTTTCCAACTCTCACAGCCGTATGTTAACACTGAGATAACATTTGAATTAAACAGACGAAGCTTGGTATGTATATTCAATGATCGTAATTTCCAAATGTTAGATAATCTATTGAAGGCGCTAGCTGCCAAAGCAATTCTAGTATGGATTTCTCTTGTTGTGTCACCATCCTGAGTCATTTTACTGCCTAAATCATTGAAACTTTCAACTTTCTGTAGTTTTTTCCCCGTTCAAGATGATATCAAAGGTCTCGTTAGAAAAGTTCATAGCTTTAGTTTTAGAGGCATTTATTTGGAGACCAATTTTAACCGAGAGATGACACAAATTATTTATTGCTTCTTGGGATTGTCTTGGTGTTGAACTTAAGAATGCTACATCATCTGCGAAATCCAGGTCCCCCAGGAATTTTCCATTTGTCCATTTTATACCCAATTGTTCATTGTGGGTATAGTTTCTCATAACCCAATCAATAGCTATTCCAAAAAGTAGTGGTGACATAATACAGCCTTGTTTCACCCCTGTTTCTACTGTAAACCATTCTGTATTCCCTTTATTTGTTCTAACACAACATCTTGCATTGTCATATAGCGCTTTGATTATATTCACATATTTTGTTGGAAAACCATAGATTGTAAGTATCTTCCACAATGATGGGCGGTGTAGACTATCAAAGGCTTTTTGAAAATCGACGAAGGTGATAATAAGTGGCGATTGCCTTTCCACTGATTCTTCTATAATTGTTCTTAGTGTGAATATTTGATCAATACATGATCGTTTCGGCCTGAAACCCGCTTGTTCTTCTCTGATCTTTTCGTCAGCATGCAATTTAAGTCTTTCTAACATCATGCAACATAATAATTTTCCAGGTACTGATAATAGAGATATACCACGCCAGTTATTACAGTCTGATAGATCACCTTTCTTCGGTAACTTTACAATAATACTGTCTTTCCATTGTTGTGGTGGTTGTTCTTCTCTCCATACTTCATTTATAATATCTAAAATTCTCAAGAGGTTGTTGTCATTAACTGCTTTAATCATTTCCCCTGAAATTTCGTCAACTCCAGCAGCTTTAAAATTTTTTAATCTTTTAACGGCTTGTTTGATCTCGTCCAGCGTGAATTCATCGCAAGTTATTGGCAAAGTGGTTGTGGATGTTTCATTATTAAAATCAGGTGTTACTGTTGGTGGTGGTCTGTTTAGCACCTCCATGAAGTGCTCAGCCCATCTCTTCATTGTTCTTTTTCTGTTGGTATTGAATTCCCTAATTTACCTTAACAGGTGTTTCCATAGCAGTAGGCTGGTGACATAGTTGTTTTGTAATTTGATAAAGGCACCTACTATTACCAGTTCTTGCAGCATTTTCAGCTTCTACGGCCAGTTCATTGATGAAATGTCTTTTATCTCTTCGAGTTTTTGTCTTCACTTCTTTATTTAACAAGTTATAAGTTAGTTTGCAAGATTCAACTGCATTATGTGTACTTGCCGCTAGTAGTTTAAGTTTTGCTGTTTTCCTTTCTTGTATTTTATCCCAAGTATCTTCTCTCATCCATTTTTTCTTTTTATGTACTAGGTATCCGGTGGTCGCTACAGCTGCTTCTGTCATTGCTGTTCTCAGTTGATCCCATTTAGTATCGATTGTCTTGGTGGTGATATCATTGTCAATTTTGCCTAAAGCATCGAAATAGTTGTTCATTTTGACATTATATTCCTTCTTTATATCATTTGATTGCAGTCTGTGTACATCTATTCTTCTATTTTTATTCGGTTGCACCTCATTGTGCAAATGCCAATGGATATTTCTCACGGAATCGACAATTAAATATTGGAGTAATGAGGACTGGTTCTCTGAACTAAAGTAAAGACGAATAGAACATTACAAAAGATTAGACACACTTCGCAGGTCATCAGGAGAGAGAACACCGACATTGCTGGAGGCAAAAGTTGCAACATATAACGCAGCAAAATTCATTCCTTGGTATTGCCAACAGAGCAGTCCGACAACCGACTTGAGTAACCGTTTAGTTTTGCACAGTGTGAGTTCTGGAGTGCTTGCAATAGCACTAGTGTGCAGTGATTCGGTATACGGAACCAAGGTTTGTGTATTATAGTGTAAATTACTGCAGTCAAAAAATGTAACATCAACTTGACAAAAAGCGTGAGGCGTTTATCATATATTTTATCCGTAAGTGTCTAATGAAGTATAAAGCAGAAGTTAATTTCATGCAGAATCAGCGCCCCACGCTTTTTGTCAATTTAATGTTACATTTTTTGACTGCAAGCTATAAACTCCTTGAAAAATTATTTTTGGTTTTTTAGTGCCTTAAAAGCGCGTGTTTAAAGTATTTTTATTTTTTTTTTTCTTTCTTATTTTTAGTGTTAGAAAAATTATGACATACTAAAAGATAAACAATATTTTTACTTATTGTAAATCTGGTTGTGACGGTATTGCCTCCCCTGCTTTGCAGTAGTGGTCTAACAGTGGCCAACACTTAAGAGTATCTAATATGGGCCTTCAAAGGTATCTGCCTTTGTGTGATAAGATGGGCGAGAGATGATGATGCTGTTGTGATATGTGATCACTTTCTTGCACACTGGCACCGACCCGAACAACAATAAAACTCTTGATTCTAAGGCAGGGGCTGTATTTATTCATACAACCCTGTCAGTGACCCAAACCCACGAAGCAAACCAACGAACAAACATTAAACAAGTATGCAAACAAACCAAACAAACAAAACACCCAGCCACTCCTCAATTACTAATCTGAAACGTAAACAAAGGACCGACTAGTTAAAATCAAAATATACTACTCGTCAAAAGTCAAAGGCCACCCTATTATTTTCAATACACTTTTATATAAGCGCATAGAATGATTAAATGAAGGAAGTTTTTAGTAAAAATGAGTGCAATATCTTCCTCTGACAGTCCTCTATGTACGTTAAGCACAAAAACAACTCACCGACAACCATGGTGATCACGTGCAATTTGGTTTGCTGACCATAAATTCACATTTTTAATCTGTTTTTTCAAACTTCCGTACAACCAAACAGGTTAAGTAATCATGCTGATTGACATTCCACGTGCAATGGCTACTTTTTGTGAAAAGAGTTCACTCTTAATTTGTTTTACAATCAGCAGACTTAGGGTAGTTTCATCACTTGCAAAAACCATGCCACCGAGAAGAAGTCTTGACACCTTACAAAGAATGAGGGCTATAGCGTGGGTTGAAAGTGGTTTATCTGTCCGTGAGGTTGCTAGACGGCTTGCAGTGTCACGCTCTACAATCCAAAGAATTTTGGAGAGATTTCAGGCCACAGGAAGTGTGGAGGATCGCCACCGGCCAGGTCGCCCTAGATGCACCAATAGACATGATGACCGGTACCACTTGTTGTCAGCCCTGCGCCATCGATCAGTGACTTGTTCCACTCTAAGATGTCAGCTGAGACAAACTGTAAACGTTAATGTCAATCAAAGCACCATTCGCAGACGTTTACATGAATTTGGACTGGCTGCTAGACGTCCTGCAGTCAGAATCCCTCTTACTCCTACTCATCGCAGAGCCCGTGTTGCTTGGTGTCGCGAGCACATCCGATGGACAAGGCAACAATGGAGTCAAGTTCTCTTCACTGATGAATCTCGCTTCACTGTGTCATTCAATGATGGCAGGATTCGAGTTTGGAGACGACCAGGAGAGCGATTTACTGATGACACAATTCGAGAGGTGGATCGTTATGGTAGGGGTTCTGTCATTGTCTGGGGAGGCTTCTACAGACACGGCAGGACCCCACTCTACATCATCCAAGGCAACTTGACAGGCCCAAGATACCAGAACGAAATCTTGAGACCAATTGTTCAGCCTGCTCTGGAGGCCATAGGTGGTAATGCCATCCTCCAAGATGATAACGCTCGACCCCATCGAGCTCGTGTGGTGAATGAGTTTATTCAGCAACATGGGATCATCAGGATGGCGTGGCCAGCTCATTCACCTGACTTTTCTCCGATTGAGCACCTCTGGGATGTCCTTGGTCGAAGATTGTCAACAAATCACCCCCTGCCAATGGATGTTGCACAGCTGACTGCATTTCTGCTTCAGGAATGGCAAGCTGTTCCTCAGGATACTCTTCAGACCCTTGTGGACTCGATGCGTCTACGCTGTCTTGAATGCCTTGCTGCAAACGGTGGTCATACCCGATTTTGAAATGTCTATTTGTCCAATATCTATTGTGTTACTTTTGAAAAGGTGGGTGACACACTTCACAGCTTCATTGCGTTTGAATGTGTGTCTCCATTTCTGTACGTGACATGTCAATTTGGTATTCAATAAATGCCGTTTTAACTGATACCAATTACGTTTATATCAGATTTGTTTTATGGTTTCAACCAAGGTTTTTCTAAGTGGCCCTTGACTTTTGACGAGTAGTATAGTTAAATAATGAGAAACACCATGCTCACACCTGTCAACTGTCCTTCTTCCACGCTACCTGAAACATTCAGCTATCATGCACACACACTCAGCCCATGCATGTCGTCTAATCAGACTAGTATGATGTTGTACATGAGGCTGGCAATCTCACTATGTAACACAGATTGCTACCGAAACCATTACTGCAAGAACATCTGAATGCTTTGTGTGGTCTCCACGCGGAGGCCAACCACATTGGTGGCCATATGCTCCATAAGGAGCGAGAAGAGTCATAATTTGTTCCCAAGTGGACCCACGTTCTCTCATAAATTATCCGACACATAACAATAACTAAATAATAATGAAATATGCATAAAATAATATTAAACGATAGATACAACGAATACTCTCATTAATGAGCATAAACCACCACCTCGCAACTGATCCATCTCAATATTCGCCCCTGCACTCTGAAACATGTCGTATATGCCGACTGATAAAATTGGGAACTCATCATATGAAACACATCGTTACCGAAACAACCACTGCAATAGCATAAAAATGCTTCTTTTGGGCTTGTGATGGACACCAGCCGCATTGGTGTTTCCATGCTCTGCAAGGAGCAAACAGAGAAACACCTCTGTCTCAAAGTGCCTTACGCACAAAGGAGTGGCATTGCGCTCACCGGAAATCTAAATGACTATTCCCACCTCAAAGTAACCCACTAAAGATATACAGTAGAATTATGATCAATTATCGTGAAATACACTAAATTACCCTTACATCAAAGAACAAAATAAAATTACTCTTGACTTAACAAAACTAGAACTAAATACATCATCTAAAGGAAATTTAACACGAAAACTATGTACTGTACACAACCAGGTGTAACTAACCTCGACTGACACAATAAAACAATTATCATGAAATAAACTTTAACCTAAACTATCTCTTCCATTACTGAAGAAAATTACATTAACCTGCCTTCACCCACGTGTCAATTCACCCAATTTAAATAGCATAACATCACTAGGCCTATAACACGTGATAACTAAGCGTGTTATTGTCGACTCACAGGCGCCACCTTTATGCACATTTAACACGTGGCCTTGGCTGCCATCTTGATAACAGTTAATATTAGTAGTAGACTGCTTTTCTGCTCGGCCTCACGAATGAAATAGGTTTCTACTATATTCGCTTTTCTTGCTCGGTCTAATGAATGAAATGATTGCTACTAAATTCCCACAGCATTGATCTGGACTTAAAGTGCCTAATAAAACTTATCCACTAATCTATCACTTCAAAACTAACTCTAATGTCCTAAATGAAATCTCCTCAGGACACACATCTATTTATCTATTTCCTTAAACATTAGAACAGACTCACGCTGAATATAATTCCAAAACTACAGAACACTAATGCTAATCTGCTATGAAATCAAACTCGCGTGTCATGTCTTAGTTCATCTTCTACCCACACAGTGCGCGCATAACTCGTTTCTCTCGTCTGGACCGATCTTCAAAAAAGGGTCCCCGCCGGCTCACAGAACTCTTTATATGTAGTCGGCCTGGCCACATCACCTGCGGCGCAATCGTGAAAACGCCGGCTGGCGCAGAACTATTTACTGGGTTCTTTGTAATACTTGTAAACTGCTAAAATAAACACAACTATTTACGTCGGGCGTTAACCACGTTGATATGGAAATGAAGGCATTATTATGGCCCTCTCGATGAAGCGAAAACATAAATATGAACTTCAGGGAGATTTAAGGGCGTTATTATGGCCCCATCACATATCACCCTCCTGAAAATGTTGTGGTCCCCACAACCTACCTTCTGCTGTTGGCGCTGCACCTGATTTTTTCTGAGCGGCGAGGCTTTGGGCTCAGCTTCTGTAATAGGTACAACCCGGCTGGGAACCCTCTTGGTCGTCATGTTCCTAGTCGTCCGTTGTTGGGCTGGCAGGTGCTGTGGTTGGGAAGATTCGTCTACTTGTGCAGCGTCGCTGCTTGCTTGTGACTTCTTCTTGTCAGTGCATGCAGCTGTCGACCTTGGCTTCAAACGTGTTTTACACTCGTTATGTGTGGACTGTGGCTTACATTCCCCACAATCTGATTTAGATGAGTTTCCTCTTCTGAACATCGATGTGCATTCCCTCCTATCTGCTTAGGACGAGTTTCCTCCCCCTAACAACGACCAATTTTCTCGGCTCCCCTAGGGTGACAGTTGTCATGGCCATCTCTTGGCTTGCACCCCAAAGGCAACCTAGTTGTGGCAGTACGTACAGGTAAAGAGCTCCTTGAGGGACAGGCGAATATCAAATGGTCTATGGACTTGCACTTAAAGCATCGTTTCGGAAGCGGGCCTTGAGGGCATTTGACTGCCATGTGGCCTGAGAACTCTCCACAATTGTAACCTGAACCTTGTAGGCTTTCTCTGTGCCATGGGTCGCCTCATACTACCCTTACATTCTTGGCCGCCAATGCCACATACATAGACTGCTTCCATTACCTGGACAGATGGTTTGCTATCAAACTCTACCTGCTCGTTCCTTGCCAGATTCCTGCATCCCTTTCTGAAGATCTTGGTCTGATGTACGAATACATCAATACCTCCATCATCTGGCGTAAAAAACCCCCATCCCATGTCGACACTATACCACTTGCAAACCCCTTGTCGCCTTGTCGGTGCAACTGCGTTTGTTGTTACTGTCAGATCACAGCTTTCCTTGTCAACAGCCTGACTCTCACCTACAAGAAAGTCTAGTTGAGGTTCCTGCTCACACACCCCCTCGTCGTGTTTTGGCTGTTTCCGCGGTTGGCATGGTGTCTTCTTTCTTTGCACCTTCTCTTGTGCTGGCGAACTGGTCGGTGATAGCTGTGCTAGCTGGGACTTTAGGAGAGATACTTCTGCTTCGAGTGCGTCCTTTTCAGTGTTAGCTTCTACACTGGCTACCTGCACTAGTGTATCAGGCTTTTTGCCTTCCAAGAAAACAGCCTATTCCCTAGGTCCCTGAGTCATGGCCTGGAAATCCCTAGTCATCTCATTGACTAGTTGTCGCTCACTGTACGCTTCTTCAATTATTTTAAGCAACGTCTCGGGGCTGGCCTTGGCTCCGCCACGTATCCGTAGTTCTCTAGATACCACTGGTGTAACATTATTCCAGATAACGTCTACCTTATCTTCTGCAGTAAAGGGCGCTACCTTCCACACGGCCTCTACGTCTTTCACAAACTCTTGCCAAGTGGGACTTGTCTTTCCACCAAATCGCCTTACCTCCGGCACCGTCACGTATACTACCTTCACAGGCGCATTGCTCTGGCCCTCACTTTGCAATACTGATGCACCCGTCCCTGGTGTTGGATCTGCATCCTCGCACTCCCATCTGCTCGGAACACGTGTACTCTTCGAAGCCATCTTGCTGCAAGAATGCACTGCTGGGTGTTTACAATATTTGTTCGTTTGCTGTTGGCTCGGTGTCACTGTCTGCCTATCCTGTCGACGATGCCAATTGTGATAGGGTGGGCGAGAGATGATGATGATGTTGTGATAAGTGATCACTTCTTGCACACTCACAACTGACCCGAACAACAATAAAACTCTGATTCTAAGGCAGGGGTTGTATTTATTCATTTAACCCTGTCAGTGACTCAAGCCCACAAAGCAAACTAAAGAACAAACAAAACAAAACAAACAAAACACCCAGTTAGTGCTCAATTGCTAATCTGACGTAGACCCACGTGCTCTCATAAATTATCCGACACATAACAATAACTAAATAATAATGAAATATGCATAAAATAATATTAAACGAAATGTACAACGAAAACTCTCATTAATGAGCATAAACCACCACCTCGCAACTGATCCATTTCAATATTCGTCCCTGCACTTTGAAGCATGTCGTATATGCCGACTGATGAAATTGGGAACTCATCATATGAAACACATTGATACAGAAACAAACCACTGCCATAGCATATAAATGCTTCGTGCAGGCTTCTGTTGGATTTAGCCACACTGGTGTCGCCCTGCTCCGCAAGGAGCAAACAGGAACGTTTATGTCTCAAATGTGCTCCACGTACCAAAGTAGGGGTATCATATTTACAAGGCATATTAATGACTAGAACTAAATACATCACCTAAAGGAAATTTAACACGAAAACTATGTACCGTACACAACCAGGTGTAACTAACCTCGACTGACACAATGAAACAATTATCGTGAAATAAACTTTAACCTAAACTATCTCTTCCATTACTGAAGAAAATTACATTAACCTGCCTTCACCCACGTGTCAATTCACCCAATATAAAATAGCATAACATTATAGGCCTACAACACGTGGTAACTAAGCGTGTTACTGTCGACTCACAAGCGCCACCTCTATGCACATTTAACACGTGGCCCTGGCTGCCATCTTGCCAACAGTTAATATTAGTAGTAGACTGCTTTTCTGCCTGGCCTCACGAATGAAATAGGTTTCTACTATATTCGCTTTTTTTGCCTGGTCTAATGAATGAAATGATTGCTACTAAATTCTCACAGCTGCAATCTGGACTTAACACGAGTAACAAAACCTATCCACACATTATTTTCACTCATCTATAACTTTAAAACTAAATCTAATGTCCTGGAAGAAATCTCCTTTGGAAACACATCTATCTATTTTCTCAAACATAAGAACAGACTCACGCTGAAAATAAATCTAAAGCTACAGAACACTAATGCTAATCTGTTTTAAAATCAAACTCACGTATCATGTCTTTGTTCATCTTCTACCCACACAGGATGCGCCTAGCTTCGTTTCTCTGTCTGGACCGACTCTTGCAAAAAAAGACTCTGCTGGCCATTGCACTTCTTTATATAGGCCGCTAGGGCTTATCACTCAACTTAGTGCGCGCGCGTAGTAATTGGGCCACGCAAATAACACATGCGATGGATGCTCTAGAAGGAGCGAAAACACAAATATGAACTTCAGGGAGATTTTGGGGTGTTTATTATAGCCCCACCCGTGTGTTGCCGGGGCCCGAAAGGGGAGCAAAGAATAGTAACACTGCACCCTACCACGCATGTCGTAAAAGGCGACTAAGGAGGGTTGGGCATGGGGCTGTTTACCCCATCCCGTAAAAACTTTGCACAGTGGGCTGATCACCTGCTTGCCAACCAATCTGATTACGGAAACAACGATAGATTGTTTGGTCTGTTTCTGTTCCACAAAGACGCCACTAGGCGTGGTGGAAACAGCGACAGATTGATCAATTTGTTGTTGCCCTAAGACGCCACTAGGCGTACTGGCCACATACTGCTTTGCCGGTTGATGGCTAAGGATGGAAGAAGAAGAGATTATAGCCCCATCACATTTGCACAAGATTACTCTTGGCAGAGATGTAGATAGAAGGGTAATGACACTTCTATCACAAGGGACTATCACAAGATATTCAGATAAGCGAAAACAATGCTGCTTTCGCTGAGCACGTTAATTCTAGAATCTACCGACAACTTTTGTAAAGAATTAAGCAGTGATTAATCTTAGCTCTTTCAAGCCCCACCTTTGATTTACTCAGTGGAATTCTTATAATTCTGGTACAGCTCTGCTTGGAGTGTGTGCGGTAAAATTGACTGAAGCAAACATGCAGTTCATTTAAAATGTTTAAATTGAAGTTAAATTTGTAAAATTACAAATAACAAAATTTAATAATCACTTAAGTTTTAACAGTTTGAAAATAATTTGAATAGTTGTGGATCAAGAAAAAGTTATCGTCACGGTCATGATGGTGTTAAGGAAAAATGTTAATATGTCATGGCATACTGCCACACACAGGCATATAGCCTTTGTTATTTGAGGAGATATGTCTATTTGTAGTAATGCATGTTTTGCACTATCTTTAACTTGTATTGAACGTCTTAAACTTTGAAACGTCACTGGTTGTCAATGACGTAACGCGGTAGCGCTAATTTATTCTAACGTCTAATATTCTTGGCATTTCGTATACTTCATTCGTCCAAGCAAGACGTATTTTTCGAGCTCCCGGAGTTGTGGGGAATTTGGTACTTTTATGTGGCATTAATATATTTTCGAAGGCGGCCACTTGTTTTTCAACGATCGTTAAGATGGTCTCGAACTTATGGAGAAATTCCGCACCTTATACAGAAGTATTTTATTCAAGAAATAAAAATTCACGTTTCGGGTTCGCATTACTTGGATGTCCGTGGTTGACACGCACCTGCTAGTACAACGGCCAGAACTGAATAGATGAGACGAAAACATTTTATCATATATCACCATGCATGCTTACATACTTATGGACTGACGAAACATTTATTTGAGGAGGCAGATGTTTAAGATTCTCAATTTTTTGCCTTTGCTTGATGTCACGTAGGTCTTTATATCATTAAATTACCTACATCTTCTTCCTATTCTCTCACCCGCATCCTTTATTTTATTATCTTTCCGTACTTGTTTTTCCTGTATTTTTCGCATCACTCGGTTGCGAAAAATATTTTCTTCAGTATTCTCAAACTTTACCTTGTGTTTTTCTCATACTGGGATACGTAATTCTATTACTTAGATGTCAGTCAGACGAGTAGTGCGATTAAGTTGTAGTCCATCTCAGACATAGGGCCGACTTATCGTTATAGCATTTTCACCTGTCACCGCGGTTTTCCCAGGCTGAGTTGCTGGGCAGTGTGAAAATCGCTCTCAATCCCGCCAGAGGCGTGAATCGCGGCAGACATTGCTCGCTAGAGCAGACGGAGTGTCGGGGTTCCCGCATCTGACACCCATGCTCCACGGCGCAGTTCAGACAGGTGTCTGGGAATTCCACCTGAAAAGACACCCACTGTTGGCCGGGTCAGCGCGAGGTGCGGAAATGCAGAAGTGTCAGTTATGTAAGACGTCTAGTAATGGTAATGTTAAACGTAAGGTGTTTTACACGGGAAAGGGGAGATGATTTCGGAGTTTGAGAAAATGTGGGATTGTTTGCCCCTGTTTTCAAATATCCACCCAGGAGCTGAAATCTGATTTCATTTCAGTCTTCAACATCTTCAGTAGACGGAAACACGCGTGCTAGCGAATGAAGCTTGTATAGCGAATTTCATAGTTCTCGTCAGATTTGTGACGAGCTTCTAAATACCTATCTAGTGAATTATCCTAGTCGTGGTGTTACCGTAGTGCTGTGGTGAGATTAATAAAATAGATATCTAGTATTTTGGAAAGTGGTTAAAGCGTTAAATCGCTCATTTCATTTTAACTAGTTTCTTTTGAACAGAGTGCTTAATTTATAGTTTGTTATATTCTCTAAGTCGACGAGTTACAGTGGAAATACATAATAAATTATATCTTTAGCTTACTAAACTAGTAGCTATAAGGAATTTAATTTAACGGCTAATACTCAGTCGAAACTGGTTTAATAACAAACTTATAAATGCTAGACGCGACATCAGTGAGTAGTGACGGAATACGCACCATATTTCTAATTCCTGATGATCGATTTTATATATAACTTATTTCACCGGAAGTTTAAATAATAAGTCAAGCTGTAGGCTTGCTATTTAAAATGTAAGTTATATTGAGTACATAATAGGTAAATGATTTATATGTGCTTTTCCTTTTATACAGTGAAATACTGGGGTGACCCGAACTTTACCAGCAGTTAATAAGAGTTCATACTTGTGAAGAAATAGACAGTCCTTATTTTGAACCACGTGGGTTTCTCAAGTAACACTGATCTGACAGTGCATATGCAAACAGAGTTAGACAGAAATACTATATCCCAATAACGGGTTTTCAAAGACTGTAATGATCAATACTTGGCCTGTGAACCAGATCTTAATTTCTTCCATAAACTCTAATGTAAAAATGCTGACTGGCGGCGAGAATAATTTCAATCACAAACATTAACATTTTCCCGACATATTTTTTTGGCGAAAGAGTGAATAGTGAAACAAGGCTATCTGGTGAAAGAAGTTGTCCACTGGTCATCTTTCCAAATTAAGGAAATCCTCGTGTTTTTTTATGACTCTGTGTGCCCGTTTAAACTTGCTTATCCAACCTGATTCAAGTGACATTAACAGTAATCAAAATTTAACTGGTGAAGTGAATGCTCCCCGAAAACAGTGGACTAAACCTGTAATTGTAGAGCTGGGATTCGCTTTATCTAAAGATTACAGATTCACTGTAAAGAAGTGTCCTAAGGTTGCGCCAGACTGTGAACTACATCAAGTTTTAGGTAAGAACGTGTGCCAGGGATCCCTGATGAAAGAACCGAGTGAAAGTGGACTGAGTGAGTTTTTTTTTTTTGACTATTGATTCACCCCCACGTCACAATCTCCTTACGGAAGAGTGGCTGCTTGAGTAAATTGTTCCCTTTTGAAGGACAATATTAGACCCTAATCATATGTATTTGTGACTCTTTGGGCCATCATCTGTCTCATAACGGGGCTGTGGGCTAAACCTAGAGTTAATATCATCACGGGGCTATCATCCTGGTAGAAAGTCATTGATTCTTTTATGTCTATTTGTATGCTTTCTTTATGTATTTTGGTGTTGTGAGAAATTTTGATATGATAAATTAAAAATTTCTCTGGAACAAAAACATCAGTGCGTTGGTCAGCTCGATCCCATTATTCTGTATAATCATTGTTATAGAGTTCCCACGTATGTGTGTTTAACTGTCGTCACGTGTATGTGCGTGCCCGTGATTAGATAGAAATATATGTAATATATATATATCTGTGTTTAGACTGTCTGACTACTTTTGATCTGTCGTAGAAGATAGGTGAGAGAGAGAGAAGATTTTTCCGCTCTCAGAGACAGCATCTATCACTATTCTACCACCTCACTCGTGGAAGTCTATTTTTTTTATTTCCATCTCTCACTGTGACTAACACTCATTCCAACCTATTCAGAAGGGACCAACCTAAGTCTTAATACTCCTATCGAAAAATCTACGACAAATGGGTTCTCGTCCGACGGATTTTTGAACTTAGAATAGGAAGACGAGTACGACAAATGTGGACTCGTCTATCTGGATTTTGTATTTAAGATTCTTTATTCTGTAATAGAGTAAGAGTGTGATTGTCTTGTGAGTTTTATTTTAAATAATTTATACCCTAGACTAACGATCAGTTTACGGGCGTGCTGACCACACAGACTGATAAGTTTTTTTTTCCACAGCATTTTGAATAATATACATTTGAGTTACAGGTGGATTTTGTCGGAATATATGTTATTGTGTATTTGTAATACTAAACGCTGGTAAAGTTTTGTGAGTGTATAACATTCACAAGGGTTCTATAGCAGGTAGGTGTTTGAGCAAAGCTAAGGAGTGCGTTTCGGACTATCCGTCCAGATTAATTGCCTCCCTCACCCGAACTGTCTTCAGGGGTAAACTTGATAGTGGATTAAAATTAAGGGATTATTTTTCTCTATAATTATTTTGTTTCCACTGTAGCAACTTATTTTTCAGAAGTAATCTTAACTACCATTTAGTTGGCGTAGTCGTGTTTTGCATTAGGTGCTTTATTGCCGATTAATAGCAGCGATAGTTAGATTTTTATTTTTGGAGGAGGTATCCCAGGGTTAAATATATCATCTTTTGATTTTTTGGTAATTTTTTTCTCGTAAGTGGTAGGAACCAGTGTACCCTTATTCTTATCGTTTTCTCGTCTACGTCTCAGCCACTGATTTAATATGGCAGAAAGGGCGAAACTGAGACAACTCCTCAGAGAGGAAGCGAGACAAGAGGGACTGGACGGCGACGAAGCGAAAGCTTTCGTCAGGGACGAACTGGAGAGATATGATGCGGAGCAGAAGGAAAAAGCAGCGGAGAGGAAAGAAGAAGGAGACCGTCTATTACAGCAGAAGAAGATGGACGAGGAAATGGAAATTCGCAGGATGCAGCATGAGGAAAGAGAGAAGGAGAGACAGCTTGAGAAAAGAAAAAGAACAGAGACAGCATGAGTTGGCTCTTAAAACACTAGAATTCCAAAGTCGTGGTGCTGCCTCTACCTCCAGCAATGGAGAGTCTTCTCCGCATTCCCCCTTAACTGATCCTTCTAATACTCAATCTACTCATCTCACTGCTATGTCTTTTCCGCTAGAATCTTTCCCTTGTCCAAATGAGAAGATTGACACTTGGCTAGAAAAATTTGAGAAAATTGCAACTCTGTACGGTTTAGAGAGGTCGCGTTGGAACATGAAGCTTTCTCAGGCGCTGAAAAGCAGTGCATATGATGTTTACGCCAAACTGGAAAGCAGCCAACAAGACAACTATGATCTGTTGAAGAAAGCGTTACTGGAGCGCTTTGAAATGAACGCTCGCAAATTTTTGCAACTGTTTCGCAACAGCCGGAAAGAGAATTCTGAAACTTTTCAGCAGTTCTCGTCTTGTTTGAAGGGTTATCTGACAAAGTGCCTAGAGCTCTCGCAGCTCCCCTCTACCTACGAAGGTCTTGAGGAATTTGTTTTAACAGAACAAATAAAGAACACATTGTCTGCAGATACCCGGAGATTTCTAACTGAGCAGGGGGCAGAAAAACTTGAAGACATCTTAGAGAAGTCTGAGCGTTACCATAATGCGCTGGCTGAACTACCGGCCACAAAGCGGAAACCGACAGAGGAGCATTTTCGAAAACATAACCTAGAGCAATCTTCTCAGGCTTCTAACCAATATAACCACAGAGAAACTGGACCTCAAAACCCCCCTCCTGAAAAATCCAACAAGTACCCCAACCACCCCAGACAGCCTGATCAACCCGACCGCCCTTCATGGCAGCGTGGCCAGAAAGGACAAGGTGGCAAAGGGAGAACCCCTGAGCACGGGACATATGATCAGACCGAGCACACCGAGCCGAAACGCATCGGATGCTTATTAACAGTCTCGCAAGGCGGAATTATTGACAGTGATTCCCAACCTGTTGGGGATAGACCCTCAACGCGAGGTATTGTTACTTTGAACGGTTCTCAAACTTCTTGCTTATTTGACACTGGGCTTTCTTATGATTGCATTGTTGCCAGAAACCTGGTCAAACCCGGTCAAGAGACAGCAGAGACCGTCCAACTTTGTGGAGTTCGTAAGAGTGATGCACCTACAGCGCTTCCCGTTGCATTGGTGGAGATACATTCTGATTTTGTCAGAGGCGTGATCAAAGCGGCTGTTATGGATGATCCCATCTACCCAGTCATACTTGGCGGGAGATACGTGTGTATTGGGAAACCGGAAGAGCCGATTGTGGCAGCAGTAACTACAAGAGGGCAAACCAACAAGGAACGGGAGCCTGCGCCTAATTTGTTACCTATGGAACTTAAAGAAGCGCAATACAAGGACCCTACTTTGGCACCCTGCTTTAGGAAACTGCCCATGGCTAAGGAACCCAATCAGCACGGGGACATTTTTTCTAAGGATGGCATACTTTATCGAAGAACGAGCAAGCCTGACCAAGGTTACAACTAGCTCCTAGTACCGAAACAGTACAGAAGCCAAATCCTAGAAATGGGGCACTCTCTTCCCTTCAGCGGACATATGGGACAGAACGCCACAAACCAACGTATAACCACTCATTATTGGTGGCCAGGAGTAAACACTGATATTATCAGGTACGTCAAATCCTGTGCCCAGTGCCAACGTGTACCACCCAAGCAACGGACACCCCCAGTCTCTTTGGGTGAAATGCGCTAATAGTGGGAACACCATTCGAACAAGTTGTGATCGACATTTTAGGGCCTTTCGAAAGGACTAAAAGAAGGAGCAGGTTTATCCTGACCTTAATCGATACATGCACTTTATGGGCAGAAGCTATCCCGCTAACATGCGCAGATGCCAAGCATGTCGCAGAAACCTTAGTGCAGAATTTCACTCGGTTGGGATTCCCGCAGCAAGTGTTGACGGATAACGGATCTCCATACCGAAACCTGTTGATGGATGAGATCGTTAAGATCTTGAGGACCCAACACATCCACACTAAGCCATATACTCCGGCCGGAAATGGGCTCGTGGAACGTGCTAATGGAAACCTCAACATGATGCTAAGTAAACTGGCACAAGTGAAACCTGAAGATTGGGATCTTTGTATTCCTGCAGCATTATTTGGTTACAGAGAATCTCCTCATACTTCCACAGGATTTCCGCCAGCTACGCTTTTATTCGGCAGACCTATAAAGGGGCCGCTTGAAGCCTTACTTCAGTCTCTGACAGACGAGAAGGCGGATGAGACAGTCGTCTCAGCAAGTAAATATGTGTCGGTTTTAAAGGAAAGGTTGAAACTAGGGTGGGACCTAGCAACGACTAACTTTAAGCGAGCACGCACCAAGCACGCTAACCGATACAGGAAAGTCGCGAAAGAGAGAGAACTGGAAGCAGGAGAGAAAGTTTTGGTGTTACTCCCTACCGAGAACAACCAACTGAAGATCGGATGGCAAGGGCCGTTTACCGTCCTGAAAAAGATTTCTAAGGCTAACTACCAGATATCTATTCAAGGAATGGAGAAGGTTTTCCATCTAAATCTCTTAAAGAGATACTTGGAAAGACCAGTGCCGACCTCCGACCATCTCCTGACGATCACCAGAGCTGACGAAGATGATGATAGTGGTAGGGATATTCCACCGCTATCACAGGAAATCTTTCAAAAATGTCAGAAGCGGCGACGCTCTTTCAAGCGCGCATGGGAGACATTCCAGAGGAAGGAAACTTTGGGGAGTAGACTTGAGTAGGAATTGGAGAGAGATGGAGGGGGAAGATGAGAGGGAAGAAGACAGACACCCCGAAGCTACGGTTATAGGAAATTTAATTCCATAACGTAGACATGGAGTGCTTCCATATCTTAAAGGGGGGACGTCCTGTCACGTAGGTCTTTATATCATTAAATTACCTACATACTGAAAGGAAAAAGAAAGAACATCACAATTATACAAACATATGCGCCAACAGCAGCTGCTGAAGAACAGGAAATTGAAGATTTTTACAATGAACTGCAACACGCATTAGAGAAAGCAAATAAGCAAGATATTAGGATAATAATGGGAGATTTTAATGCCAAAGTTGGAAACGAAAGATTAGAACATGAAAAAAGAGTGAAAGGAAGTTATGGATTGGGTCAGAGAAATGAGAGAGGAGAACGCTTGACAACATTCTGCTTAGAAAACAACCTAGTCATCACAAATACTCTTTTTATGCAACACCCTAGAAGACTATATACATGGACGTCACCGGACGGAAAAAGCAAGAACCAAATAGATTACATCTTAATACAACAAAGGTGGCGATCTTGTATCTCATCCATCAAGACGCTCCCAGGAGCAGACTGTGACTCCGACCATGAACTTCTTGCTGCAAATTTCAAGATCAAATTGAAAAAAGTCGTTACAAGCGACAAAATAATACGTTATGTCACAAGCGCCATACCAGAAGAGTACAGTGTCGATATTCAGAACAAATTTGACATTCTTATTGCAGTACAGGAAGAAATGACACCAGATGAACTTGCCAATAACATCAAAGATGTTTATATTACAAATGCACAGAGGTTAATTCCTAAAAGAAGTATAAAGAGACGAGAATACATCTCAGACGAAACACTGAAGTTGGTGGTAGAGAGAAGAAAAATGAAGTCCAAAAAAGATACAGAAAATCAGGAGTTGTACAAGGAATACACAAAGCAGATTAAAAAACGAGTCAGACAAGACAAACAACAATACATAAACGACACCTGCAGGAAAATAGAGGAAATGCGCGAACAGGGATTGAGTAAGAATATGTTTTCTGAAGTAAGAACATTGAAGAACAGCAACTTTAAATCATCACCTCGAGCAATAAACGACAAGAAAGGCGACACTCTAACAGAACGTAAAGATATTCTGAACAGATGGAAGGAGTACTGTCAAGAAATGTATACGGAAATAAACAAAGCGGCAGATAACAACGTCATGAATGAAGCGGAACGTGAATCAGAACCTACCATAGAGGAAGTCCGGAACGCAATCAAACACTTAAAAAGTGGAAAATCTCCTGGTTGTGATGAAATAACAGCTGAAATGATACAGGCAGGAGGAGAAGGCAGCGCTCGTATATACCATGCATTATGCTGCAAGATCTGGCAAAGCGGAATTTGGCCCAAGGAATGGAAAAGATCAATTTACACACCCTTGCCAAAAAAGGGCAACCTGAAACTGTGCACAAACTACAGAACTATAGCTCTTATAAGCCATGCCAGCAAAATACTATTACAAATCATAATGAAAAGGATGCAACAAAAGCTAGAAACAGAAATAAACGAAGTACAGGCGGGTTTTCGACCAGGTAGAGGCACTAGAGATCATATATTCAACATGAGGTTCATCATAGAAAAGTGTAGAGAATTCAACGTTGACCTACATACTTGTTTCATTGATTACACCAAAGCTTTCGATTGTGTACAACATCAGCAGTTATGGGCTATTATGAAAAATATGGGATTTCCAAACCACCTTATACAACTCATCGCACTGCTGTACCAAGAACAACAGGCAGCCGTAAGAATAGAGGGGGGAAACATCAGAATGGTTTGAAGTACAGAAAGGAGTAAGACAAGGCTGTACCCTTTCCCCTTACCTGTTTAACATTTATGCCGAGAAATGTAAGAGATGACCAAGAACACACAGAGTTTGACTCATTTAACATCGGCGGGTACCAGATCCCGGAAATCAGATATGCTGACGACACAGTCCTCCTATCGACCAACCCAGAAGGACTTGAACAATTACTTCTGTCCACCAAAAAACACAGCGAGGCCCAGAATCTATACCTAAACACCAAGAAGACTAAAGTATTGACAACAGACAAAGTAAAGACCAAACCAGAAATTGAAATTGATAACGAAGAACTGGAAAGTGTTAATGAATTCGAATACTTAGGATCAATCATCAACAGCTGTGGCGACTGTGCAGTAGAAATTAAAAGAAGACTTGCAATTGCTTCACATAAACTAATGCAGATGAAAAACCTATGGCAAGGCACAAGCAAAGAAACAAAGTTACAACTGATCAGAGCATGTATATTCCCAGTGGCAACATACGGCTGCGAGACTTGGACACTCAATAAAACAGTTGCAAAAAAGATTACATCATTTGAAATGAAATGCTACAGAAGGATGTTGAGAATACCCTGGACAGAAAAAAAGACCAACAGAGAAGTACTGCCCTCACTAAACGTACAGGAACATTGGCTCCTAAATACCATCGCAATAAGGAAGCTGAAATTTTTCGGTCATATAAAAAGACATAATAGCCTGGAAAAAACAGTGATGGAAGGCATGGTCCCTGGAAAAAGGGGAAGGGGTCGACCTAGACGACGGTGGACCCAGGACATCACAGATAGTCTGAACTTGTCTTTGGCTGATGCAGGTCGACTTGCCCAGAATCGTGATGCGTTCAGAGCAGCTGTAATGGAGACAACGTTCTGGAAAGAATACGTCACATGATGATGACCTACATCTTCTTCCTATTCTCTCACCCGCATCCTTTATTTTATTATCTTTCCGTACTTGTTTTTCCTGTATTTTTCGCATCACTCGGTTGCGAAAAATATTTTCTTCAGTATTCTCAAACTTTACCTTGTGTTTTTCTCATACTGGGATACGTAATTCTATTACTTAGATGTCAGTCAGACGAGTAGTGCGATTAAGTTGTAGTCCATCTCAGACATAGGGCCGACTTATCGTTATAGCATTTTCACCTGTCACCGCGGTTTTCCCAGGCTGAGTTGCTGGGCAGTGTGAAAATCGCTCTCAATCCCGCCAGAGGCGTGAATCGCGGCAGACATTGCTCGCTAGAGCAGACGGAGTGTCGGGGTTCCCGCATCTGACACCCATGCTCCACGGCGCAGTTCAGACAGGTGTCTGGGAATTCCACCTGAAAAGACACCCACTGTTGGCCGGGTCAGCGCGAGGTGCGGAAATGCAGAAGTGTCAGTTATGTAAGACGTCTAGTAATGGTAATGTTAAACGTAAGGTGTTTTACACGGGAAAGGGGAGATGATTTCGGAGTTTGAGAAAATGTGGGATTGTTTGCCCTTGTTTTCAAATATCCACCCAGGAGCTGAAATCTGATTTCATTTCAGTCTTCAACATCTTCAGTAGACGGAAACACGCGTGCTAGCGAATGAAGCTTGTATAGCGAATTTCATAGTTCTCGTCAGATTTGTGACGAGCTTCTAAATACCTATCTAGTGAATTATCCTAGTCGTGGTGTTACCGTAGTGCTGTGGTGAGATTAATAAAATAGATATCTAGTATTTTGGAAAGTGGTTAAAGCGTTAAATCGCTCATTTCATTTTAACTAGTTTCTTTTGAACAGAGTGCTTAATTTATAGTTTGTTATATTCTCTAAGTCGACGAGTTACAGTGGAAATACATAATAAATTATATCTTTAGCTTACTAAACTAGTAGCTATAAGGAATTTAATTTAACGGCTAATACTCAGTCGAAACTGGTTTAATAACAAACTTATAAATGCTAGACGCGACATCAGTGAGTAGTGACGGAATACGCACCATATTTCTAATTCCTGAGGATCGATTTTATATAACTTATTTCACCGGAAGTTTAAATAATAAGTCAAGCTGTAGGCTTGCTATTTAAAATGTAAGTTATATTGAGTACATAATAGGTAAATGATTTATATGTGCTTTTCCTTTTATACAGTGAAATACTGGGGTGACCCGAACTTTACCAGCAGTTAATAAGAGTTCATACTTGTGAAGAAATAGACAGTCCTTATTTTGAACCACGTGGGTTTCTCAAGTAACACTGATCTGACAGTGCATATGCAAACAGAGTTAGACAGAAATACTATATCCCAATAACGGGTTTTCAAAGACTGTAATGATCAATACTTGGCCTGTGAACCAGATCTTAATTTCTTCCATAAACTCTAATGTAAAAATGCTGACTGGCGGCGAGAATAATTTCAATCACAAACATTAACATTTTCCCGACATTTTTTTTGGCGAAAGAGTGAATAGTGAAACAAGGCTATCTGGTGAAAGAAGTTGTCCACTGGTCATCTTTCCAAATTAAGGAAATCCTCGTGTTTTTTTTATGACTCTGTGTGCCCGTTTAAACTTGCTTATCCAACCTGATTCAAGTGACATTAACAGTAATCAAAATTTAACTGGTGAAGTGAATGCTCCCCGAAAACAGTGGACTAAACCTGTAATTGTAGAGCTGGGATTCGCTTTATCCAAAGAATACAGATTCACTGTAAAGAAGTGTCCTAAGGTTGCGCCAGACTGTGAACTACATCAAGTTTTAGGTAAGAACGTGTGCCAGGGATCCCTGATGAAAGAACCGAGTGAAAGTGGACTGAGTGAGTTTTTTTTTGACTATTGATTCACCCCCACGTCACAATCTCCTTACGGAAGAGTGGCTGCTTGAGTAAATTGTTCCCTTTTGAAGGACAATATTAGACCCTAATCATATGTATTTGTGACTCTTTGGGCCATCATCTGTCTCATAACGGGGCTGTGGGCTAAACCTAGAGTTAATATCATCACGGGGCTATCATCCTGGTAGAAAGTCATTGATTCTTTTATGTCTATTTGTATGCTTTCTTTATGTATTTTGGTGTTGTGAGAAATTTTGATATGATAAATTAAAAATTTCTCTGGAACAAAAACATCAGTGCGTTGGTCAGCTCGATCCCATTATTCTGTATAATCATTGTTATAGAGTTCCCACGTATGTGTGTTTAACTGTCGTCACGTGTATGTGCGTGCCCGTGATTAGATACAAATATATGTAATATATATATCTGTGTTTAGACTGTCTGACTACTTTAGATCTGTCGTAGAAGATAGGTGAGAGA
Organism: Oreohelix idahoensis; assembly: GCA_024509875.1. Classification (NCBI taxonomy): domain Eukaryota; kingdom Metazoa; phylum Mollusca; class Gastropoda; order Stylommatophora; family Oreohelicidae; genus Oreohelix; species Oreohelix idahoensis. Next base: position 352,338 of record JAMPIV010015499.1, read on the forward strand.
GAGAGAAGATTTTTCCGCTCTCAGAGACAGCATCTATCACTATTCTACCACCTCACTCTTGGAAGTCTATTTTTTTTATTTCCATCTCTCACTGTGACTAACACTCATTCCAACCTATTCAGAAGGGACCAACCTAAGTCTTAATACTCCTATCGAAAAATCTACGACACTTGAATATTTGTGAAGAACTAAATACATATTGTACAATGTGTATCATGGACCCATTACCAGGCGACGTATGTTCTTCTGCCAATGTTTCATGTCCTGTGTTGACAATGCCCATATGTATTCGTGTTGACAGTACGATGTACTCAAATTAATAGACCCACTACAAACAGAAACAAACAACAGTCGTTACAATCTTTGGTGGCCTAGTATGGTTTGGAATATATTGAATATTGAATTTTAACGAATCGAGTTCGTCTTTGCCAGTCTTCACCGCCTGAACCTCATTTGCATAACTGTTTGCTGGACTGTGCATGTCTGCCGGTCTCAAGATTCGCCATTGTTGTATTATCTCAAGTCCACTTCGTGATGTCTTTCAAGTCTCCTATCTATCATACATGATCGTCGTGGCCATTATTTGCAGTAACCAGTGTCCATTACTGTTTCCTTGCTCCGCCATGTTTTGCATGAAACACTGAGGTCTTCTACGAACGAGCATCTATCGGAGCATGTTATCAGATAAGTGGCCTTATTTGCATTTTGTTGACTATTGCTTGTGGTGTGATCCTTTTTTTATGTCTTTTTTTAGATGTTTCTATGTTTTTTAGCGGGCTGGTTGGGCGGAGATCTGATGTCAGCGTTGATTTGTGTTGACAATGCCCATATGTATTCGTGTTGACAGTACGATGTACTCAAATTAATAGACCCAGAAACAAACAACAGTCGTTACAATCTTTAATGGCCTAGTATGGTTTGGAATATATTGAATATTGAATTTTAACGAATCGAGTTCGTCTTTGCCAGTCTTCACCGCCTGAACCTCATTTGCATAACTGTTTGCTGGACTGTGCATGTCTGCCGGTCTCAAGATTCGCCATTGTTGTATTATCTCAAGTCCACTTCGTGATGTCTTTCAAGTCTCCTATCTATCATACATGATCGTCGTGGCCATTATTTGCAGTAACCAGTGTCCATTACTGTTTCCTTGCTCCGCCATGTTTTGCATGAAACACTGAGGTCTTCTACGAACGAGCATCTATCGGAGCATGTTATCAGATAAGTGGCCTTATTTGCATTTTGTTGACTATTGCTTGTGGTGTGATCCTTTTTTTATGTCTTTTTTTAGATGTTTCTATGTTTTTTAGCGGGCTGGTTGGGCGGAGATCTGATGTCAGCGACTACATGTTATTATAAAATGACCGCACATCAGATGTTTCTATAAGGACAGTTTGTAGATTTCAGCCAGAGAATTTTCCGGTCCGAGGAATCTCGCCGATGACTTCTGTTCACTGCTTGTTCTCTATAACAGTAATTGTTTAGGTGTGACGTTTCGTCTTTTTCTTTGTAAAACTATCTTATTGCTATATATATATTTTTTCTTGCATTATTTCTTTCCTTCACAAATTGTTGCTACATGATTTGCTTTGTTATTATTGCTCAATAGTCTTGCTACCTTCTTTGCTTAAATCATATTGAAGAGCAACAAGCCATTGTTTCACGTATTGACGAAGTAAGTCATATTATCAATAAACATGGCTACTTTAGATTACTTTGTCAAACAAGGCAATGCATTTGGATTAAAAGGTGAATCTTTAAAGGACTTTGCCTTGACTGAGTTTGCCAAGGCATAACAAGGAGAGGAAAAAATTAGAGAATTAGAGGAAAAGAGGCGTGAATTCGAGGAACAGAAAGCTGAAAAGAGGCGTCTTGATGAATTGGAGGAGAAGAGGCGTATTACTGAGCTGAAAAAAATGCAACATGAAAGGGAAATGGAGGAGAGAAAGGCAAAATTAGCCCCTGAAAAGGAAATGACGCTTCTTCATTTAGAAGAATTAAAATTGAAAACAAACTGGGTAAACAAAATGATGATTCAGATGTTCATGGTTCCTCAAACAGGCAAAATACTGGGTCTACTAAATTTCGCCTGCCCATTTTTAAACCTAATTTTGATGACATTTTGTGCTTCTTAAGCCGTTTTGAAAGTGTATGTGAGGCACATAAGCTAGACAAATCACAATGGTGTGCCAGATTAATGGAATTCTTGAATGGAGAACCATTGACTGCTCTCTGTACAATGGACGAGCCAAACAGAAATAATTATGAAGCTGCTAGGGCTCTATTACTGAACCTTTACCAGCTAGATGCAGAGGGTTATCGTGTGCGTTTCAAAACTATGACCTCTGAGACTGGGAAGGACTTCTCTGAGTTCATTTCAGCTATTCGCTTGAATTTCAACAGATGGGTTCATTTTTCAGGTATTGACAAAACATATGATGGCCTCATGGATTTATTATTGCGGGATAAAGTTTTATTCTCTGTGAGCAAACCATTTTGGTCGTTCTTACATAAACGAAAACCTTCTAGTCTGTCTTCACTAAAGGAAATTGGGAGACAGTTCTGCACTGCTCACCCAGGTACTTCTGTCAGTAATAATGTAATTAAGGAATCTCTACCTGTTGCTTCCGCCACATCCTGGAATAACACACATTTCAGACCAAGATCTCATAGCCTTGATAGGAATTTTGTACCAGGGAGGTACAATAATGGAGGTTCTAACAGAGGTAGACAACATTACAGAAACCAGTCACCTCAGTACAGAGGCAATTACCAACAACAAAACTCAAATTGGAGAAGACAGGATAATTTTATTCCATTTAATAGGAATTGGAATAACTATGTATCGAACAATCAGAATTCTTCACCTAGGCATGTATCACAAAACTACAGGAATCAAAGTGGTTCTTTTAATCGCCAGGGACATCGATCACGCTCTCCTGATGTTGAACAAACAAATCACCTTTTTTTTCTCTAACCAGCGGCACTCGAGCTTTCCAGCCCCTTTTGGCCCAATAAAATGTCATTGCGAGGCTGGGGGGGGGGGGGGGGGGGGGGGGGGACTTTCCTTCCAACCCGGTCAGGAGCTTCGCTCCTTCCCATCCACAGGGGGTTTATGTGCAGGAGCCATTCAGGTTATTCAGTCAAATTCCCGGTCGTAAACATTCCTTCAAACGCTGACGCCGGGGCTTGAACCTTGAAAACCTGGTCGCCAGTACAACGTTGTAGCCATTACACCAGCGCGGCTCCCAATCACCTAATTAATTCAGCACTTTCTGATGATGCACCCGTGAATAATCAAGACAATACTGTTAGTAATAAATCAGCTGCATTGCATGTTGTGCCTTTGATTTTGAGGTTGCTTCTTATTGCCCAGATGGTCTCACTCTTTTTCAGCCCAATACTACTTCAATATTAAGGGGTCGTCACCCATTGCCTGCTGTAACTGCTCTGTCAGCCATTGATGGCACAGGCACTCTTCTACTTCACAGAGGGTTGTTGAACAATACCCAGGTGTCTGTACTCCGTGACTCTGATTGTACAACTGTGGGAGTCAGGCAGTCTGCTGTACATCCCTCCTGTGCAACAGGTGGTTTTGTTAAATGTATTACTTTCGGTAGTACAGTTGAATTTTATTCCACCGCCATTGTTCACATTCATACACCATTTTTTTCAGGGAAGGTTAAAGTGTGTCTGTTAAATAACTCTGTTGCTGATTTGACTATTGGTCGTATCCAGGGTAGCAAAGATTGCTCACTGTTATGATTAAAATTCATAACGATTGTGCCTATTATATAGTTAGCTCAACAGGGCTCCTTGTTTGTTTATTTTATACGAAGTCACTGATAAAAACGGAGAGTGACGTTAAGCCGATATGCTTGGCTGGCTCACGTGAAACAAGAGGAGCAGAAGTGCCGGGCCTTATACGATTGTGTGTCATGGCGAGTGGACGTACGTGTTTGAGCTCCTTATTGTTGAAGTGTTTGTAATGGAGTTATGTTATCACTAATACATCAAGATCTTCGGTGAGATGTATCTAGTTATCTATTTATCTGTATTGACAAGAGGTATAATTGCTCAGTGTCGAGTGTTAAGAGATATAAATCATATTGAGAACTAAAGGACAGCGTTCCTGACATGGACTGACTGCCTACGGTATTTTGTCCACTGCATATTATCTGCCATTATATGTTGGCCGGAACTTTCTTGTATTTGGAGCTGCGTGCATTCTAAATAAATTATATATCGTCCATTTCGTCAGTTGTAAATCAAATAATTCTGAGTGGTGTTGGCTGGTTGCGGTGTCTGAGAGAATTACTACCCCTGACGTCATCTTGGCCACAGGAACCATCCTGTTATTAAATATTAACATTAATAATATAAAGGCCAACAAACAGCCCTAATTTTGGAGGCCTCAAGCCGGGATCTGAACATATGATGTTGCAGCAATTTTTCAAGTCGGTGGGCTACATTTTCTGCATGAGCAGAATATTTTTCAAGATGGCGGTGTTGATCGGCTACAAGCCGGTGTTCTAAGTTTAATCCTGGTCAAGCACTGTATGTGAATCGTCATTCCCTGTGCCAGAGGTTTAAGCCAGGAGGAATTGTTTTTTCATAGAGCAGACAAGTATATTTGTTGATGCATACAGTGTGTGGCTTGAAGAATCTCATTTGACAGGGTTCTTTTTTATGTTATATGTATATCTCTATTTTCATGTTTGTGAGATAGGCGGGTTGGTTGGCGAGGGAACCATTAATTCACAATACCAATCCCATGGTCGTGAAATATTGGTTGGTCTTTAGGTTTGGTTTATGATTTTCTCAAAACGTGGGACCGGCATTACAAAGCTGTGTGTTTACTGCTACTATTGAGCTTATCATTACCATTTTTGTTAGCTGTTTCGCCCTGTTTATTTGTTATTTTGTATTTGTTGTCCGGTTAATTGTATTTTATTTGGTTTATGCTCCATTATTGTTTGTAAATTTGTTTATCTAATCTTGCCATTATTCAGTTATTAGATGTATTATATGTTGAGAAACTGTGCTTGTATTGCCATAAGTGTGGTAGAGCCAACATTTTTTTCATTTTTCTATAAGTCATAAATTTCTGCCTTGGTTTATTCATTAGTATTATCTTGAGTTGGCTCTGTCTACTGTAATCTTTTATACTGTGATTTTGTTGGTATTTCTATTATTTTGGCTCCTAAAATAACATTTATAGTTTCTTGCAATTAATTGGTATTGAGTAGTGAAATAATTGTTGCTAATATTCTCACTTACATATTATTTGAATTATTGTTGGACAATTTTAAGTCACAATAATAGTGAATTATGGCTACCGTGGAATATTTTACCAAGCTTGGAAAGGACTATGGTTTGGAGGGTGAAGCTTTAAAAACATATGCATCCACTGAGCTGGCAAAAGAGTGAATTAAAGAGGTTAGAAGACGTGGCAAGAGATCAGAGAATCGTGGCTAAGGAGAAGAGAGATGAAGATTTAGCTGAGAAGAAAAGACAAGAAGAATTAGCTGATAAGAGAAGACATGAAGAAGTGGCCTATGCTCAAGCAGAAATCAAGGAAAAACATGAACTTGAGGAGAAAAAAATTAGCATATGCTCAAAGAATGGCAGAACTTCAGTAGGAATCATTAAAAGTCCAACTTAAACTTAGGAAGATGTATGGTTTGTTTACTATAGTGAGCTTCTCATTTTGTTGTGTTCACTGGTGTGAACGATTTATGCGTGATGTTTGCCAGGTCTGGTCACTGTTCTCGTCTTGTAGGTGTGAGTGAGTGAACTGACAGTGAGTCGGTTGAGATAAGAGTTTTGGTGAGTCGGCTGAGAGATTCAAAGAGTAGACATACGTTGTCAGGTTGAGCTGTGAATGTTGTAGACACCAGCCGTTTCTATGTGATTCTGGCAGTTTCGTCATTTGAATTAAGTGCTCTAGTGTTGTGAGAGCCGAGATATGTTTTTAAGTATGAGCGTGTGTGTGTATATATATATATATATATATATATATATATATATATATATATATATATATATATATATATATATATATATATATATACATTCGATGCACCACCCATAGTTTTTCTGGTTTGTCTGGTTCGTGTGTTTATCGGCCAGAGGTACAAGTAAATGTCTTTGCTGTAAATGTACTGTTGATATCATCACTTGTGTCGGCGTAATAAATTGTGGTACTGATGTACTCAACGTGTTATTTGATGACCTATGCGTGTTCATGTGTCAGTGTACTGTGCTGAAGACATGTGCCATTGCAGAGCATATGAACCCGGGCATGCGATGTGTTTGAAACATCTAACAACACCCATCGTAACAGTGGTGGCTCGTCCAGGAGGGAGTAAACTGTTGTGGAACAGAAGTAACTGGGAATTGTGTGGATAGGAAATAGAAAGGTGTATAGTTTGTTTATTAATTTATGTTTCCTTAAATTAGTTTTAGGTTTATTATTATTATAATATATATATATATATATATATATATATATATATATATATATATATATATATATATATATGTGTGTGTGTGTGTGTGTGTGTGCGAGTGTGTGTAAACCCCGGGTTTCGAACGAGTTCCGTTTTTACGTCTGTCTGTAAGTCGAATTTGTATGTAAGTCGGAATAGTTACGTACGGTTCTTATCTAGCGTCAGTTAGTCTAATGCTTGTCTTAGTATATAGTTTATATTTTGCCTTTCTATGCGTTAAAACATGAAAGAAACACTTCTTAAACAGTTTAGATAAAAAAAAAGAAGAAAAAGGTAATGATTAAAGGTTAACACTTACTCTCGTTCCTATTGATGTCTTGCATACCGGAAGGGGCATTCTTGATTAATGATTAATATGGCATTAATTGGATGATGCGGGAGAAGAAGGTGGAGAGATGGCTACTGTTAAAGATGATGGGCCTGGTGTTGTAGAGGATGGACCTAGGGCTGGAGAGGATGGACCTGGTGCTGGAGAGTCAGAGTTTGATTCTGCTGCTAGAGAGAGGGGGTTTCCTTCTGGAGTCAATTTCTTGAAATAGACATCAAGGGAGGTTTGAACAGAGCTTTTCTTTTTCTCATAATAAATGGACTTGTAGCACCTGCGGCCGTCGATAACTGTTTTGTAAACGTTGGTGAACCGGTGAAGACGCGCAATGTTTTGATGCGCGTTGCAAAGTACTGTAGTGCGCCTAAATTAATATGAAACAAATATAAAGGTATGTTATCAGGCACTCGCAGGAAATAAAGAAGTAGAACACCAGACAACAGAAAAACAACAGACATGAGTGGCTTACCCAGGATTTGAACACTGGACCTTCCGTGCGACAACCCCGCCTAGCCATGCAAGCGAATCGCACTATCCGCTCTGCCATCTACGCATCATCAAAAAATGATGTTTCAATGGCAGGTCAATAGTTCGCACTATTGACCTGCCATTAACTATTGACCTGCCATTGAAACATCATTTTTTGATGATGCGTAGATGGCAGAGCGGATAGTGCGATTCGCTTGCATGGCTAGGCGGGGTTGTCGCACGGAAGGTCCAGTGTTCAAATCCTGGGTAAGCCACTCATGTCTGTTGTTTTTCTGTTGTCTGGTGTTCTACTTCTTTATTTCCTGCGAGTGCCTGATAACATACCTTTATATTTGTTTCATATTAATTTACTGTTTACAGGCCTCAGGTTTCCCTCCCTTATTGGTAATAAATGTTTGTACAATACCAAACCTACCCACTATCCTGTTCTCACTGTTCTAGTCTACTATCATTTACTGGACACAGTATTAAGGTCCTAAGGGTCTTGTTGGATTCGGCCTATACTGCTTGATAGAAATACAACAGAAGTGATTGCGTCATTATAGGCTGAACTGCCCATGGAGGACTTCTGGTGTCGTGTATTGTGGTTCGCACTATTGACCTGCCATTGAAACATCATTTTTTGATGATGCGTAGATGGCAGAGCGGATAGTGCGATTCGCTTGCATGGCTAGGCGGGGTTGTCGCACGGAAGGTCCAGTGTTCAAATCCTGGGTAAGCCACTCATGTCTGTTGTTTTTCTGTTGTCTGGTGTTCTACTTCTTTATTTCCTGCGAGTGCCTGATAACATACCTTTATATTTGTTTCATATTAATTTACTGTTTACAGGCCTCAGGTTTTCCTCCCTTATTTGTAATAAATGTTTGTACAATACCAAACCTACCCACTATCCTGTTCTCACTGTTCTAGTCTACTATCATTTACTGGACACAGTATTAAGGTCCTAAGGGTCTTGTTGGATTCGGCCTATACTGCTTGATAGAAATACAACAGAATTGATTGCGTCATTAATAGGCTGAACTGCCCATGGAGGACTTCTGGTGTCGTGTATTGTGGTTCGCACTATTGACCTGCCATTGAAACATCATTTTTTGATGATGCGTAGATGGCAGAGCGGATAGTGCGATTCGCTTGCATGGCTAGGCGGGGTTGTCGCACGGAAGGTCCAGTGTTCAAATCCTGGGTAAGCCACTCATGTCTGTTGTTTTTCTGTTGTCTGGTGTTCTACTTCTTTATTTCCTGCGAGTGCCTGATAACATACCTTTATATTTGTTTCATATTAATTTACTGTTTACAGGCCTCAGGTTTCCCTCCCTTTTTTGTAATAAATGTTTGTACAATACCAAACCTACCCACTATCCTGTTCTCACTGTTCTAGTCTACTATCATTTACTGGACACAGTATTAAGGTCCTAAGGGTCTTGTTGGATTCGGCCTATACTGCTTGATAGAAATACAACAGAAGTGATTGCGTCATTAATAGGCTGAACTGCCCATGGAGGACTTCTGGTGTCGTGTATTGTGGTTCGCACTATTGACCTGCCATTGAAACATCATTTTTTGATGATGCGTAGATGGCAGAGCGGATAGTGCGATTCGCTTGCATGGCTAGGCGGGGTTGTCGCACGGAAGGTCCAGTGTTCAAATCCTGGGTAAGCCACTCATGTCTGTTGTTTTTCTGTTGTCTGGTGTTCTACTTCTTTATTTCCTGCGAGTGCCTGATAACATACCTTTAGATTTGTTTCATATTAATTTACTGTTTACAGGCCTCAGGTTTCCCTCCCTTATTTGTAATAAATGTTTGTACAATACCAAACCTACCCACTATCCTGTTCTCACTGTTCTAGTCTACTATCATTTACTGGACACAGTATTAAGGTCCTAAGGGTCTTGTTGGATTCGGCCTATACTGCTTGATAGAAATACAACAGAAGTGATTGCGTCATTAATAGGCTGAACTGCCCATGGAGGACTTCTGGTGTCGTGTATTGTGGTTCGCACTATTGACCTGCCATTGAAACATCATTTTTTGATGATGCGTAGATGGCAGAGCGGATAGTGCGATTCGCTTGCATGGCTAGGCGGGGTTGTCGCACGGAAGGTCCAGTGTTCAAATCCTGGGTAAGCCACTCATGTCTGTTGTTTTTCTGTTGTCTGGTGTTCTACTTCTTTATTTCCTGCGAGTGCCTGATAACATACCTTTATATTTGTTTCATATTAATTTACTGTTTACAGGCCTCAGGTTTCCCTCCCTTATTTGTAATAAATGTTTGTACAATACCAAACCTACCCACTATCCTGTTCTCACTGTTCTAGTCTACTATCATTTACTGGACACAGTATTAAGGTCCTAAGGGTCTTGTTGGATTCGGCCTATACTGCTTGATAGAAATACAACAGAAGTGATTGCGTCATTAATAGGCTGAACTGCCCATGGAGGACTTCTGGTGTCGTGTATTGTGGTTCGCACTATTGACCTGCCATTGAAACATCATTTTTTTGATGATGCGTAGATGGCAGAGCGGATAGTGCGATTCGCTTGCATGGCTAGGCGGGGTTGTCGCACGGAAGGTCCAGTGTTCAAATCCTGGGTAAGCCACTCATGTCTGTTGTTTTTCTGTTGTCTGGTGTTCTACTTCTTTATTTCCTGCGAGTGCCTGATAACATACCTTTATATTTGTTTCATATTAATTTACTGTTTACAGGCCTCAGGTTTCCCTCCCTTATTTGTAATAAACTGTAGTGCGCCTGTTCGTTGTTACGAACCATTGCATGTAACTCGAATTTTCAATATAATAGGCTTTACGGCGGTCGTTTCGTAGCTAGGGATGTTCGTAATTCGGATGATCGTATCCCGGGGTCTGCATGTATATATATATATATATATATATATATATATATATATATATATATATATATATATATATATATATATATATAGATAGAGAGAGAGAGAGAGAGAGAGAGAGAGAGAGAGAGAAAGAGAGAGAGAGATATTGCTGGATGGTCTTCCCTGCTCTGCATTAGTGGTCCAATAATGGCCAAACGGATGAAGGTTTTCAAAGGTATAAACCGTTGCTCAAGATTACTCTTGGCAGAGAGGTAAATAGAAGAATGATGCTTCTGTTTTAGGGAGCCTCACAGGAATTTTACAGAATGGAGACCACAACAACTAAGGTCATCTAAGCTGTCATAAACTTATTATTCTCCCGCCCCTTCTGTGAGGAAAGATATTGACTGGGCAGCTATTTATCTACTAGCTCTATGTATTTAAAAAAAAACTTAATCATACGGGTGCAAATTCACTCAATAATGATTAAATCAACACTAGTTTTATATTTACATATAACAAGTTTAATAATTAATTATTGGTTACCACTATATGAAATGAATATAGTTATTTTAACATGGAAAATAATCAATTAATTTTGATCATCATAGAATGATATAAAATTTTGTTGAATACGAGAATAAAAATTGGAAATGTCTATTGGCTATGCTTGTATATTACTACTTGACGGTACGGGGTCAGTTGGCGTCAACTGTCTGCTCCCACAGGCGCGTTGTCTTCGTTCTTCTCTCTAGACGTTAAATATGGTGGCGGCATCACGTCCAGGGCAGCAAGACCGGAGTAACTTCTAAGATTGCAAGCGTCTTCAAGAACCGTCTGGTGAAGGTGTTTAGCGTTGACCGCTGGCAATTTGTACCACAAATTTAGAGGAAACAAATGCTTCTCCCATCCACCACTTCATCTTCCACAAAATTGTCACCCTTCCTGAGAATTAATTTTAGACCCAGTAAGTCTGATGAAAGTGCTTTTGGCCAGCGGAAGACGACAACAGAAATATATGTAAATGTACATATAAAACATATCAAAGTGTTAGTATAATATATGACAGGATACAATATATACACCATGACATAATCATACACTCCCTGCTCCCTCTGAAACCTTTGACTACCTTTACTATTGATTCTTTGTGAGGAAACCCGAACGAAACAGTCATCAGCTCTTGCAGTTGTGGTTCATGAGACAAGTCATTTTAAGTGATAAGGTTACCAGCTTTATATGCCACTGTACATCGACAAGAAATTTATATTTTTGAAATGCAAAGTATAAACTGATAAAATGTACATATTACAACTTACCCCGACTGATGACAAATTCACTAATGTGGAACTGATAACAAGATCACTAATGGGGAACTGATGAGAAGATACACTATAGTGGAAGTGATGACAAGATTACTAATCTGGAACTGATAACAAGATCGCTAATGTAGAACTGATGAATAAATCCCCAATCTTTAACTGATGACAAGATCACTAATGGGGAACTGATGACAAGATCACTAATTTGGAATTGATCACAAGATCATTAATGTGGAACTGATGACAAAACATGCATTACAAGATGTGAAGGTAAGAAAAGGTGCGGATGTGGGAAGGGATCACCATTTAGTAGTAGCAAAACAGAAAGTAAAACTCAGAACGGCTGGACCAACTGTAACTACACATAAAAGGTTTGACATCAGCAAATTGAAGGACCCCCTTACCAGAAAAGCTTTTGCGGTTGTTATGAAGAAGCGATATCAATTTGCCAAAAGTCAGGAAAAGACATTGACTGATGATATAGACCAGAAATTCAACACCATTTCAACAATATATAAGGAAAGCAGCAAATCATGCTTGGGATTCCAGGAAAGGAAGAAGCAAGACTGGATAACACCAGAAACATTAAACACCATAACGATGAGAAAGGAAATGAAAAGAAAGAAAACAGAAGCGAAGTCCCCCAAGTTAAAGCAACTTTATAGCGAACAGTACAGTAAGCTGGACAAGGAAGTTAAACGCCAAACCCGAGCCTTACTTACTTAGTCGTTCCCCTTCTACCGTGAGGTGTAGAGGAATTTCCTAGACGATCTTGCAAGACAGGCAGAAGAGGCAGCACTGAGAAATGAACAAAGCACAGTATACAAAATAACTAAAATCATCAGAGGAAAACGAGGTGCAAACAATATTACATTAGTAAGAGATAAGCAAGGAAATCTCATCACGACAGCAGAGGGACAGGAAACAAGATGGGCAGAGCATTTCAGAGAAACTCTGAACAAGGAACCATCAGAGACACAATTGAATGTTCCTGAGGCTGAAAATGAACTAGATGTTAATATAGACATTCCACGAAAAGAAGAAATCATTTCAGCAATCAGCGGGTTAGACAATGGAAAAGCTCCTGGCCATGATAACTGAAATGCAGAGCTATTTAAGACAGACCCTGAGCTAGCAGCAGAACTATTAGAACCACTATTTGCACAAGTCTGGAAAACAGGGACAACACCAACAAAGTGGATTAAAGGAATAATTGTCAAATTGCCCAAGAAGAGAGATCTTGCAGACTGCATTAATTGGAGAGGAATCACTCTTCACTCAGTTCCCAGCAAAATACTAGGCAGGATAATTAAACAGAGAATTGTAAAAGCAGTAGACCACAAACTGAGGAAAGAACAAGCAGGATTTAGAAAGAACAGAAGATGTGTAGATCATATATTTACCCTCAGGAACATTATAGAGCAGTGCTCAAAATGGCAAAGACAGCTGTACATTAATTTCGTTGATTTTGAAAAGGCTTTTGACAGTATACATAGGGACAGTTCCTGGAAAATAGTGAGGGCTTATGGAAATCCAAGCTGCATAGTGTCAATCATAAAAAGTCTCTATGCCAACTTTACGTGTAGCGTTGGGCAGAGCAACCTAACCTTTGAGGTGAAGACAGGAGTACGAAAGGGATGCCCCTTATCAACCACTCTATTTTTAACAGTCATAGACTGGGTGATGCGCCACACAACAGAGGGCAGTCCAAGAGGAATAAGATGGACTACATTTTCTACATTGGAAAATCTGGAATATGCAGATGACATTGCACTACAAGTACATTCACATCAACACATCCAGGAAAAAATGGATAGACTTAATAAGTATAGCCAGCAGGTGGGCTTGAACATCAATCTAATGAAGACAGGAGTCATGACGCTCAATGTGAGCAACCCTGAGCCCATATCAATAAGGAATCAGGAACTGGAACAGACAGACACCTTTACATACCTAGGATGCATAGTAACACCAGACGGCGGAGCAAGCAAAGACATAAACCACAGAATGAACAATGCAAGAACAGCCTTTTTTAGTCTAAACAGCATCTGGAAGTCCTCTCATTACAGCACAAGCACAAAATTAAGATTATATCAGAGCTGTGAGCTTTCTGTGCTTCTCTATGGTGCGGAATGCTGGAGAGTTACAGAGAAGGAAATGTCGAAATTGTCCTCTTTTCACACAACATGCCTAAGACAAATTCTCCGAATCTTTTGGCTGAATACCATCACCAACCAAGATCTGCTTACTCGGAGCAAGCAAGAGGACATGCACACCATCATAGCTGGCAGACGCTGGAGCTGGGTTGGCCATGTCCTCAGAAGAGACCCCGATGCCATCACAAGAATAGGACCCCTGAAAGGAAAACGAAAGAGAGGCCGACTAAAAACTACTTGGCGGAGAACTGTGGAGGCTGAGATGCAAAGAATGAACCAGAGTTGGGGCACTTAACGAAGAATGGCCACCGACCGAGCAAAGTGCAATCAATTTAATGTTGCCCTACAAGACGCCACCAGGCGTGATGACCACTGACTGCTTTGACGGTCGGTGGCTAAGGATCAAAGAAGAAGAAGAAGATGGCAAAATCACTAATCTGAACTGATGACAAGATCATTAATGGGGAACTGATGACAGAATCAGTAATATTTCTTCTTCTTGTTACACTCCCAGACGTCCACTTGAATGTTCTCAAAGAAAGTGTGGCCGGATCGCCTACTACGATAGCATTATCCGTGCTAAATAGTACTGGAATAAGTGACTTGGTAACTAAGTCTAAAACACGAAAAACTGTGTCCCCTTAGTTATGAAATGGCCATGACGTAGGTTGGCCGCCCAACGCTTCTCAAGGCGGGCGTTACCTAGCAAAATAGTGACTTCAATTGGAATAGCCAAGATTGTCTGGAGAACAGCGAAGCTGTGCCCAATGAAATAAATTATAAAATATTAAGATGACCAATCAAAAGGTGACAAGACCACGCACCACTTTGGGTTAGCAAAATCTTATGAACTAGAACCCAGTTGTATCTAGAGAGCCCTTGCACATGGAAGTGGTTTTATCTGGTAGTTGAAGCAACCTGGCGCTCACCCAGACTGCCACAAAAGTCCGGCTCCTACACTCAAGATATTTTATTCTGAAGACATCAGAACAGTATTTGAGAAGCTGACAGTGAATTTTTGCATTAGTAAGAGAATTGTAACTATACATTCTCTAGTGTATGACATCGTAAGTACACATTCGAGTTAACTAAGGAATATTTCAGAGAACCCTAAGCAAAACGCACATGTCTAAGGAAGTAGAACATATTGATTCTCAACTAGCAAAACTACAAGAAGAAGTAGAGGTAAATATCTTGCTATTACGCCCAAAGAGCTCTCTAACAATAATAGAAAGGCGGAGTATTGTCAGGAGGTATATGTACCACAATACATTGAAGTACTTACTTACTTAGTCGTTCCCCTTCTACCGTGAGGTGTAGAGGTTTGGAAGAGAGAGCGCCAGACTATCCTATCGGCTGTCTTCTTCCTGGCCTGGTTCCATTCTAGTCCTCGGTCCTTCAAAGATTGTCTAATGTTGTCCTCCCAGCGGACTCTGGGTCGTCCTGGGGGTCTGGATCCTTGGCTCTTTGTTTCCCATGCTTGTCGTGGTAGCCGATCTTCTCCCATTCTGCAGACATGGCCAAACCATCTTAGTTGGAACTGTTCTACTTGGGTCTGCAGGGGGTGGGATTTAAGGCCTTGACGTATCGTCTGGTTGCGTACCATGTCTCTTCTTGTTACTTCAACCACCTTCCTCAGATACCTCATTTCTGAGGTTTGGATCTGGCTTTTGTGGGTTGTAGTCATTGCCCATGACTCGCATCCATATGTCAAGACTGGGACATAAGTGGAGCGGTATACAGCCATCTTCGTTTTCTTACCAACCTCTCTCTTGCTGAGGAATCCTCGATTTATGGCCTGAAAAAGTCTCCCAGCTGCTGCTTTTCGAGTGGCCAACTCTTCTTTGATGCCTCCCTTTCGGTCAATAATAGCTCTGAGGTATTTAAAGTGGTCTACCTGCTCCAGGACCTGTTCTCCCAGCTTAATCTGATGTCTTCTTTCTTCTCGTGATATCACCATGGATTTTGTTTTAGAGCTGCTTATGACCATCCCTCTTTTCTCCAGCTCTTCCTTCCAGACTTGCAGGTTGAATTGGAGATGTGCCTCTGATTTAGCAATCAGGGCAACATCATCAGCAAATGCCAGCTCCGAAATACAGACCTGTCTCATCTTCCAGTACCCCACTGAATACTTTCTTGTTCTCTCCTTACATGCCTTAATGACATCGTCCATGAGGAGTATGAAAAGGTAAGGTGACAGGATATCACCTTGTCTTACACCAGTGGTGGTCCTGAACTCTTCTGACTTATGGTTTGCTGTCCTCACATAATTTCTGCAAGACTTGTAGAAGCTCTGTATAGCATGAATCAGAGGTGCTGGAATGCTCTTACTTGCCAAACAATCCCAAAGTTTGCTCCAGGGGACCCTGTCAAATGCCTTTTCCAGATCTATGAAACAAAGATGGATCTCACTCTTATACTCAAGGGCCTTTTCACTCAGCTGTCTGAGTGTGAAGATTAGGTCTTGAGTACTTCGGTTCGCTCGGAATCCGCACTGGACCTCATCCAGTTGTGGCTCATCTAGGCGTCGGAGTCTCTGCTCTATGATTCTAGAGTAGATTTTACCAGGGACACTGAGAAGGGATATGCCTCTATGGTTTCCACACTGTCGATTGTCACCCTTTTTGAAAATTGGTGTTATGATGGCTACATTGAAGTAAAAGATGGAAAACTTGTGATTTTCAAAGATACAACATTTACTGAACAAGGTCTGAATTATTTGTAAGTTGCCATGCCAGTTGAAGTTATTCGTTAATAAAAGTTTTGATTGAACATCCAGAAGCTGACTTAGTCACTACACGTTGAAGATTTTGTCGGATTGAATTGTAAAACTGCAACTATATGTATATTCACACATTATACTACCTTAGAAGGATACGAACGAACCTGAACCATTAACCAATCATCAAAGAATTACCATCTATGGCAGAATAGGCCAGTAAAAGAAAATTGATTTGGGAGATTAAGAAAACGAAACATGAGAAATTTTACTAGGTCAGCATTTTAAACCCCAGTAACTACATATCTCTAAGTGCTGCCGTGACTAACGGTTACAACAGCAGTAGTCAGTTTGAGGCTATCTGAATCCCCGTTAAGCTTTTCCATGAAAGGAACTGGCGTCGGCCATATGCGCTTTCTCTGTAGCGCATATAAGGGGCAACTCTGGAGCAGATGTTCAGCAGTCATTTTATCAGTGCCACAGTTACACTGATCGGTAGTTCCTATCTTTAGCTTGTTGAATAGATGGTATCTCAATCTGTTGTGGCCAGTGCGGAGTCTGAAGATTACCACTTGTTCTCTTCTGTTGAGCTGATAGTAAGCATCATTCTGTGTGTGACATGAATGTTCTACATTCCATTTGTTTCTGTATCTGATTCTGAAGTAGAACGCGATAACATGAAGAGCGCGGTCATTTTGTGACAGATTCTACAGCTTGTTTGGGCATCTCTTTAAATGAGAAATATCGTTTCCTGAATTTGACGGATCTCTTATTTCTCTAGTTTTTTAAACGAAAATATAAGTGTTATATGCAATAAGATATTGAAATAACAGCTGCCATCTTGTTAATTAGGATTCTCACCGGAACATCATCAGCTACTTCAGTTTGTGTTAGTGTAGTTTTTATTTCATTTTTGAAGTAATTACTTTAGTTCTCTTTTTCTTTCTCTTCTTTTTGATGTGTTGTCCCTGACGACGGCCTTGTGTTCGTAACGTTGGTGTCTTTACCCTTTGACCTAGCAAGACGCGTCACCTACTTGTGGTTGACCCCACAGTTGACGAGTAAGCAGCCTGTAATAATTTTCGTAGTAATGGCAATATCTAGAGTAGTAGTAGTCGTAATATTAGCAGTAGTAATAACATTAGCGGGGAGCAGGTGGCCGAGCGGTTAGGATACCGGTCTCTGAAGTCTGGAGACACAGGTTCAAACCCGTTTGAACAGTGCATGGCGACATCATTGGACAAGTGATCTTTATTCCTCAGCCCTCAAAAAAATGCCTTAACGATAGTTTCGACGATAGTTTCGACGATAGTAACATTAGCGAATTCATTGGTGCAAGTTTCTTGCATGAGGCCATTTACAGTTGTGGTCCCGTGATACACGTTCAACGCTAGTGACCTATATTCGTCCTCTTCTTTGGAGTCTGCAGCCACTAGGGACTCACTAATACGTCCTTTACTATGCAATATTTAAATGGTAGAAGTGAGCGAAGTGTTAGAAACTTTTATGAGGTGGTGGTTACCACTTTCCTTCCTCGCTGCCTTTTCGTTTCCTACCTCAAGAGCAGAGACAGGGTCCAATTTACAGCTCGGTAGATTAGAGTGTGACACTACTAGGTTTGGATACCGGAACGCGGGAACTGTGCTGCCGAAGGAATGCGCTATAACGGCTTGGCCAAATCACACTCTCAAAACATTATAGACTTTCATACATCTGCGCTGCCATAGAAAATAATATGGGAAACTGATGAACAGATTACTAATGAGGAAGTGATGACAAGATCACTAATGTGGAACTGATGACAAGATCACTAATGTGGAACTGATGACAAAATCACTAATGTGGAGCTGATAAGATCACTAATGTAGAAGCGATGACAAGATTACTAATCTGGAACTGATGACAAGATCATTAATGGGGAACTGATGACAAAATCACTAATCTGGAACTGATGACAAGATCATTAATGGGGAACTGATGACAGAATCACTAATATTGAACTGATGACAAGATCACTAATGTGGAAGTGATGGCAAGATCATTAATCTGGAACTGATGACAAGACCCAGACAAGTGCTAGTGTAAAGTTAGTTAGTTGCTTATCCTTTACAGGACGTGGCAATCAACCCCAGCTTTTATTGGCTGTTTGTGATTTTTTTAGGCAATTTTTTTCATTCAGTAGTTTGCCATTGCTTTCTGAACGGTACGGCGCTTATACCATTGTTAAAAATCCACACAAAGCGATCTAGTGTAAACAAGAGATAAAAAGAAGACGTTGGAGATCGATGGGTCACACACTAAGGAAACCTGTTGATTGCATTGCAAGACAACTACTTTTCAAGGATCCCCAGGGCACGAGTGCCAGCGACAGACGGAAATACACACGGAGAACAGAACTAGAGAAAGTAATGGAAATGATGAAGAAGGAAAGACTAATGGTTAGCGACATGAGGACTTGGGTTAGGTTTGTTGATGACATATGCTCATCGAGGAATTAAAGATTATAGACCGATTGTAAAAATAAAATGGTAGAATCTTCATCCTTTTTTGTGTTGAATTTTCGTTTTATGAAAACGAGTGCAGAGTTCCGGTGAAAACTTGAGGAATATGGATTTATTTTAAATTTCACACTTTTTTTAAATACCTGACTACCTGAGCTAAATGTTTTGTTCTATGCCTTATTGATAATTTCTTTACTTTTCTTATATTTACATTTATATTTATTTTAACAGTTTATTTACTACAGTTGCTCAGTTTCTTTGATTGTTTCTATCTTATTTACTAACAAATTAAGTGCCTATTCCCGCTACCAGTAACCCGAAACAGTCTGCTGCTAGAATATGGGACAATATAAAACAGCGGCAGACAACACAGGAACTGTAGGGATCTACTTTAGAAACACTGAGCTCTCTCAAGATCTGTCTAGATAATGGCATGTCTGTTTTCTGGTTTCAAACAGCATTTGGAATTTGCAATAAATGCCGTCTATTAGTAAATTGTAGCTCTTCCTGACAATCTGCTTCCTGCTGTTCCATTTTTGTTTCGAAGTTCAGAAAGGATGAACCTTCTTCCTCCAATCCCCAAAGAACGAGCCGCCACTGGTTAGGCATACCGCCTAATGAAATATGGATACACATTCTATTTAAGTTTGAGAACCATTGGGCTGGGAATGTGAATTATTCCATCCATAAATTCCATACTGCAAGCGCAGGTTGTGTGCAGACTGAGAAATCACTGATGGGTATGAAAAAAGAACCTGTAATATAATGTATAATATTTATGGACACCCGCGAGGCCATATTTGTTAAATCTTCCTTAAGCTTTGAGACCTGAGCTATAAATAATAGTGTAACTTTTAATACAGAAAGCTATTTTGACCTCCGTGGTTCGTTATGTCATCAAATGGGATATTTAAAGTTCTGTTTTGAAATTTATGCGTGGGACCGAAGACGCAGCAAAAGAGATGAATGCAATCAGCGACTCATAGCTTGACTGCTTGCGTCAGGGTCAACGAACCAGAGCTGACCAAGAACCTAATGCACCTGCAAGTGGTGTTCCTGGAAACATGCTGCATCACTGCAGTCTGGGCGAGACAGCAGGGATCGAAGAGTGAAGGCAAACCTGGTCCCAAAAAATGCGGTGCGGAAGTCGGATGTGTCGGTCCGAAAAGCGCAAATATCGCAGCTTCGCTGTAAACAGCGACACAACGCAACCAACGTCCTTTTCAGGACGAACGAGGAAGAAGAAGAAATTTATGCGGGGGTGTCATATTTTTGTCCTCTTTTGCAACGAAGCGTTATCCGCGCTTAGCACAATAACTTTACGGTGTGTGGCATCGAATCTTTTACAGTCTTTGAGAACGATAAGTAGTTTTTCATAATTCTCCCCCCCCCCCCCACCCACCTCTCTTCCCTCAGTTTGGCAGAATAGATAAGACCAGGAGCTAAGAGCCAGGTAGAGCGAACCAGGTAGAGCGGGTTCGACTCCCCGTGGAAGAAAAACATCCAAAATAAAAATACCAAAGAAGACAAGGAGAAGAAAACTGGGATACAGACATTAATGATGAAGAAGAGATGGAAGGATCTTGAGCGGATGGCACAGGACAGTAAGACTTGACATACGGTTGTTGAAGGCCTATGCTCCATGGTGAGCTGAAGGATGTTGATGATTATTGTGTTTAGAGCTGAAAGGTATATGTCATGAATATATTAATATCCACTTGAACAATTTGAACATTATGTGTATTAGCTAATATCACATTCCAACCGCACTATCCGAACACGCCATGCGATAGCTAATCTCACAACTTGTGTAACAACAAATATTTCTTAACAGCGAACAACTTTTAAAACGACAACTATAAACTGAATTCGTATGTTGCACCCCCCTCTCCCCCCCCTCCCCCCCCCCCCCCTTTATAATGCAACCACACAGTGGTAATTTTAAAAGTGCTATCATTATACCTCTAAAGGGTGGACTTATTTTGAATGTTGCGGGTAATAAGAAAAAAAAATAAAGCAATCGCTTATAATCGTTTCTTGCCGTAGTTAAACTTTTGTAACAGTCGTTTACAGAATCGTTCTCTGCATGACGCTTTGTTTCCCGCGGAGAGCGTTGAATACCGAGAAATACTTCGCGCCAAATTTAGAATCACCCGCGCCAGAAGCCGCCAAAAACTCTGTCAACCTAAAGCGTGTGTGGTGACGCAGGTCCAGTGAAAGAGAATATAATAATATCATAAATTATTAAGGAATATAATTTTGAGCGGCTTTATTGTAGCCGAAAATTTTTATGTCGCTATATTTACATTTGAAATTTGATGTCTTAATGCGGTAGACCTTGGAGTCGTGGTACGATTTCTCACTGAAGGTAATCGATTACCAGTGCTCAAAATTCCGTGTGAAATCTTCATCATCAGCATTATCAACTGGGTGATCACGTCTCTTCACAACTTCCTGTGTCCAGTAATGTTTATCATTCTGTTGTTGACTACGTTCCAAGCCTTGATGTCGATCTGTCCAGTATCTTGACTCCTTGTTGTCTTCTGTATGTTTGTTCCCTTCTATCTTTCGTATTGTCACGATATATTCCAGAACTCTCCTTCTCATATCATATGTAAAGAAAATGGATCCGTCAGTCAATCAATCAGTTAGTTCTCTTTAACTTCCTAAAGAGCCTTCAACAAACACACCCGAGTCCTTCTGAAGCGTGTCATTAGCTAAACGTCTTTACTGTAATGTTTTCTCTTCTCCATGAATTGTTGTATCTGCCACTACGTTTCTTACCCTGGAAACTCCAGAATAATGACTACCTAGTAATGCTATCAACAAGTTTCTTACCCTGGAAACTCCAGAATAATGACTACCTAGTAATGCTATCAACAAGTTTCTTACCCTGGAAACTCCAGAATAATGACTACCTAGTAATGCTATCAACAAGTTTCTTCATTGTGTGTACACTCAATTGGCAGTGACTTCTTGTCATATCAAATATATTTGTGTCTAGGGTAAATGGAGTGCAACTCGCTAACTCGAGGCAAAAAACTCCCATTTAAAAGAAAAACGACTGGTTCTTGTCAGCAGTTCCACGCTAGTGATCTTGCCATACTTTTTCAATTCTTTTATTGTACGCTGGCACGCATTTCAGAATATCTGTAGCTTTTTGGTGGTTGTTTTTGTTGCTCTCCATGTTACAGAGCTATACAATAAGACTGACATGACACTTGAGTTGAAAATATTTTTGTTGTTTTTGTTGTTGGACTTAAAATTGTTTGCTCAGTTCTAATGTCAGTTTGTGCAATTTTTGCACACTGGCCTATTTCTGCACATCATCATTATTCTATTTTACCTGCCCACGAAATTCTTAAAATTCTTCCGAAAAACCACATCTCTATGATATCCAGGTATGTTCATGGACTAAATTTCCATGAAACACTGCCGTATGTCAAAATTGGCTCTTTATAACACAGAAGAACTATATTTCTTAATTTCGGTCATAAAAATGTGTTGCATTAAACACTGCACACAAGTTTCCAGTTTGGAAACAACATCGTTTCCCTGATATGATAGAAAACATTCCTGGAGTATGTGGTAAAGTGGGATTTTATAAATATCTATAGGGGACTTAGTGTACTGACTGAGATCAGCTGTGAAGGTATCTGTATCTAATAGATGTAGTGTTTTACAGATAACCTTACTTGCTGCCACATATTTATACCTCAGTCAGAATTATTCTGGAATATTGTGATGACTACGTTATATGTCTAGGGTTTTGTAAATGATGAAGTGTAAGTCACAACAATAACAGACAGATAAACAATTTAATTTATTCCACCACACTTGACAACACTGTGACACGCACACACATGAAACATTCTATGAGACTATCTTAAACGAGTCACTGGTAAATTTTCAAATATCAATATGTATTAAGTACTTTTCATTAATATATATGTGTCCTGATTCAAATACAAAGTGAACCAGGAATCACAATCAATTTCAATTATAAGTTATATATATAGAATTTATCAATATGAATTTTGTAGTGACATATTTTATTAATATTATCATATGTGTGTCAGTTGTGTAGTAGTAATATGAGGTAATACTGGTTTTGTTTTTTTAAGCTATGTTGTTATGTGTCATCATGACTTCACGTGTTTGTTTCTGTTGGAACTAGTATTGGAGATGTTCTCAGTTCCTTTCATTAAAACAATTAATTTCCCCTCTTATTTTAATACAATGTCAGTTTAAGGGGGTATACATAATGTTGAGCTCCGCTGGCCACATAGGCTTATCTTTCGTGATGGCGGCAGGAAAAGACTCCTCTGCTCGAGTGCTCCCCTGTGTTCTGGAGACACCTCACTGTTTGCTATATGGACCAAGGAGTATGCTGTCCGCCTCTGGATTCAGCAAAGCTCTGACCAGGTACTGCTCAATAGCTTTAGGACCACAGTCCCTGAAACAAGAAGGTTGTACCTCCTACTTCAGAACTAATTTATACTCTATTTCTACACTGAGCACAATACATAACAAACACTGAGTTCAGAGCGGTAGGCCAACTGTCAGCTTCATCTGAAATAATTTACACCAGTATATTCCTCCCTAATGATTACTACGCCTCTGCAATTCCAGCATTATTTCTTTCTAGTCAATAATATAGGTGTCAGTGTACTGCTTGGCAATTCCATGTAGTTTTACTTTCCTCCGACACCTTCTGTTCAGGCTGGAGCACTATAGAGGTTTTACCTCATGTTCGCCACTGAACCACACATATATACAGACATAAATTATCAATTTACATTCAATTTTCATTAAAAGATATCAAATATTTCAAGCTTACCACAATTCATGGAAAAATAAACAGTTTCGTTGACTGGCAATGAATGGGCACAACTTCCGATCTGCCTCCGTCCCAGGCTTTTATTTATAAAAAATATGCACTGGTGCTCAACGCACTGTTTCTTAGTAGGTTTATTACAAGATGTGGCCCGGAACAGACGCCCTGAATTGAGTATATTGGCAGCTCTAACCAATCATGCCATGTTTACCTACTTTTCAAAAAATATTACCCTTCTCACGTTTCCCCTAACAACTAAACTAGTATTTGCAGTCCAACTAATCGTGTTTAGTCTTACATCTCATTCCCGCCAATCAAATAGGAGTTAACATGGTAGGCTATTTCCGTAACGTAATGTTTTTCAAACACGTTATAAAAAAATTTTATGAGCAGAAATGATTTCATGCTGTCAGGCACCCCCACTATTGTATTTTGGCCATAACTATTTTATTAACAGACTAAAGGCGTAACACATAACATATTCTTGGTTAGCAAGTCCGGCCGTACAATAATATATAAGTTAAAGTGAGCTACATGGCGGCGTTCAAAATATGTGTTTTCCAAAGATAGTCGTATATTTGTTCTTTATTCCTTTTCGTTGTTTAGAACCGCCACCTGTCCTGCCTTTTCCACTGTTATGTCATACTAAAGTCAGGAGCTTAGATGTAAATCAGTAGAATTTCATATTTCCTAATAAGCAGTTTTCATTTTTTTAAGCCTGATTCTGGTAGTTGTCTTAGTGTTTTTTATCATTTGCGAAATCCTGACTAATTTTGAAAAAAATTTGTTAGTAGTGCTTCATGCCTTACGCATGCCTTGGGTTTTGCGTTCACTTTTGATCGCGAAACGCGTGTTAGTGTTGCATGCTTCCTGCCTTCAGTCGTCCCTCTCTCTCTCTCTATCCTACTTTCATCTGTCTTTTAGTTGTTGCTTTCTTTACCGATGCACATTCAGTAATTGCACCATTAAAAAGCTAAAATAATACAGACCTGGATTACCTCAGAATAGTTCTCCACAAACTATATCAACGATTCAAACGTTTTCTGATCCAATGGATCCCATCTCATTGTAACATCACCGTCAATGAAGAGGCTGACAGATTGGCAACGGAAGATAGAAAGCTACCTTAGCCTGATGCAAGCCTAACTTTCGAGGAGGCAAAGAGTTATATCAGTGTCAGATACTGAAACAACTGGGATGTAAAGCATCCAGGTCACACACAAAATGATGCATACTACCAGCTCACCAGAAGAGAAGAAGTTGTAATCTTCAAACTTCGCCTGGCCACAACAGACTGAGATACCTCCTATTCAACAAGCTAAAGATAGGAACTACTGATCAGTGTAACTGTAGCACTGATAAAATTACTGCTGAACATCTGCTTCAACGTTGCCCAACATTTGCAGAACAGAGAAAGCGCAAATGGCCGACACCAGTACCATTCGTGGAAAAGCTCTACGGAGATTCAAATAGCCTCAAACTGATTAGTGCCTTCTCTGAAAACATGCAAGTGGACGTCTGAGAGTGTACGAAGATGAAACACTGTTAATTTTATTTAGACGCTGCTTTTGCCAGAGTCTATTTACTTGTCACCCCAGAGACGCATCTTCCATCTGATGTTAATAAAGTGCCCATGCATGCACATTTATTAACCTATTTTAAAACTGTTTCACCTACTTTGATTGTGCATTCTGACCAAGTCATTTTCTTGGACATGTCTATTGCTTTTGTCTTTTTGCTATTTATACCAGGGGTTCTTAACCTGTCTTGTGCCATATGCCTTTTTGATTGTCCAGTGAAGGCTACATTCGTTTTTGATTGAGCGGTGAAGGTTACGTTTGTTTTTGATTGTCCAATGAAGGTTACGTTTGTTTTTGATTGTGCGATGAAGGTTACGTTTGTTTGTGATTGTCCAATGAAGGTTACGGATCACTTCTTTTAAAAAATGTACATAGACGCACATATTAAAATTGTTGCATACAAATAATGCATTTTATTACGAAGAAAAATCGTTAAGCTTACATATAATCATAATGAAATACAAAAACAATCTATCGAGAAAAAGATTTTTAATTTCTTTAAATGACAAAAATGTATGATAATTTCCCGAGTAAAAAATTTTTGTGAAAAAAACTTTCAAATGTTTAGGTTATATACACGGACCCCCTAGAATCACTTCATGGGCCCCATAGGGGGCTGTGTACCACATGCTAACAAACCCGGATCTAGACTAATGTCTTTATTTTCATTGTCTGTCACTTCTGTATCAATTATTTCCTTCAAGTCTTCGTTTTTTGTTTCATTGTCATTTTTTTAATGGAGAGATCTTAGATAAGGCAGTCCCATATGACACCAGTAGGAGAGTGAACTGTTAAAGACTTCACTATCTTATGTCACAGCTTCATGACGTTGGATGACCAGTTGTCTTCCCTAACTCGAAAAAAGTCAGATAACCATTTACAGATTTACAGCTGGATTGACTGAAGCATCACGCTTCCAGACTTTGAACTCAGTACCATTGGGTCGAGAAAGATATGTGGTTAAACCTAACAGCAAAGTATTTGGTATCGTAAGAATTTAAAAAAAAACAACCCAAGATATTGGAATTATATCCGCTCGATTATTATTTGAAAAATGCATTCTCGGCATTCTTGGTTTTGACGGCTCTAAGAGGAGTTTACTTTTCGCCATGTTTACTTATCACTTGTACCTCATCTTGACATTTGTAATACTATTAATAAATATGCACGTATCCATACAGCACGCGAATATGAATATGAAAGCCTAAAGATGCCAACAGGTATCGGAGTGTTTGGATTTGTGTGTCAAATTAGATTGAGTACATCTTTCAAGAAGAAATGTGGGGAATGAAAAGTAGGAAGACTTTTTCAGGAATTGAAGGCATGAATCTTGCACAAAAGTGCGTGTTTAACACGAAAGTTGGATATGAAAAACACAAGAGAAGAAGATAGGTTAGGAATATAGGGTATGAAATACGTAAATAGGTCATGGTCACAATAAGAATTTTCTAAGTACGAATTGTCCCTGTGTCTGTACGCCTTCAAAGCAATCGCACCTACGTTTTGGGAGAATACGGAAACAGAGCGCATTGCACTGTGCTTTTAGTGAAAGTTATTTTAAACACCCATAAGACTCGTCTAATACAGCGGCAAATAATTTATTGTATTCACAATTCAAAGATCTCTTCTTCGCAAGTAATCCTTCAAGAAATGAAGGAACAGCTTAATAATAAAAGAGCCACCTAATATCTTTTATGTTTTCTTTTTGGTAACTTAAACATTTTGTTAAAACTACAGAATTTACAAAAAACAAACAAACAAACAAAACAAACAAACATCACAGACATTACTTAAGATGGCCGTGTTTTCACTCCATGCATCACTTTAGAATCAAGCAGTTGTCACGGATTGCCTCCTCTTAGCTCTGCAGTAGGGGTCCAACAGTGGCCAAAACTTAAGAGTAACTAATGTAGATCTTCAAAGGTGTCTGCGTTCGCACAAGATTACTCTTGGATGAGTTGTAGAAAGAAGGATAATGCTGCTTCTACCTCAAGGGAGAAATCACTAGATATTCAGAAAAGCGAGAACAATGCTGCATGAGGCTGAGCAAATGTTAACTCTAGTATCTGCCGTCAACTTTTGTGAAGGATAAGATTTTCTTATTATTCGTAAGCTTGTTCAAGCCCCCAACCGAGTTAAGTCAGCGAAATTCCTCTTATTATTATATAGCTCTTTTTAATTGTATTTAAGAAATTATCTGAGACATACAGATGTAGTACATTCAAAATGATTAAATCAACTTTATATTCGTCTTTATACATGTAACAAATTTAATAATCAATTATGTTTTAACAGTTATAAAAATGAGTAATTGTTTAGAAAAAAAGTATTCATCACAGTGTGATGTTATAGCTATAAAAATTGGATAGTTCACTTGGCAGCTTTTATTTTTCTACTTAGCTGCCAATGAGTTTGTTCTGCTCCAGCTGATGTTCGGTTCTTTGTAGATGGATGCCTGATTCACACTCGTCACTGGTCAAGTTTGAAAGTTGTAGCACGTTCCAAGAAGTGTCATGGAGTAGCTACCAAGATGGTCCCGCGTCTCTAAGATCCGTCTGATGATAGTGTCTAGCGTTGACTTCAGGCCACTTATATCCTCACTTGTTCCAGAGATAGTACCTTCAGTTGGTACCACCGACTAGTGCCACAAAAGAAGAGAAATAAATACCCTCTGAGTATTGAGTTTCCCGAAACATACTTATGTGCCCTCCCCCGTCTTTTCATTTCACCATCCCATCTACCTCAGAACTTTTACCCTTGCTGAGAATTAATATTAATCCCATTGAACGGAAAAACATTCATTACATTTAAGTTGAATATATTTATATGTACCTTTAAATTGGTTGAAAAGGTTAATAATATAAATTGAATTTGTTTCCCTTTACGTCTACCATGTTTGAAAATGTTAACAATATAGATTGAATATGTTTACATTTACATCTACTCTAATTGAAAATGTTAATATTATAGATTACGTACATCATTTCTTTTATCATTCACTCCCTGCTCCATTGGGAACTTGGGAATACCTCTGCATTTGTTGCTCTGTAAGAAACTCGCAATAAAGCCTGTCACTAGCCCTTGCCATGGTAGTTCATGAAATCATAATTCTATATGCTGAGGTTTCCAGCCTCAAATAACTTGGACATCCACTAGCAATTTTCCCATATTAATATTCAAATGTCAATAAATACATATTAGTTCACATGTTAATAATGGAAAATATAGAATTTAAAATGTACAACTTACGCCAATCTTTAGGCTCACAGTCTGCTGGCTCAGAGAAACAGTTTAAGGCACCTTGAAGATGCCTCTTACATGTGGTCTGTGGTGTTGTTATTTTACGAGGGTGAGTCAAGGGAAAACCGGAAATATGTTATAATAATAATAATAATAATAGCCCCTTCAGTCATAACTGACTATGGGAATGCGCCCCTGAGGTGACAGCCCTCAGCTGCTTATTTTCCTGGTGCTCCTTTCGATGTTTTCTCCTCACCTCTGCTTCTTGTGTGAGCCTCTCTTCGCCCAATCTGAGTTGGCGCCGTAAATAGCATCGCCACTTAGTGCGATCGGCAGCTTCATCCTCTCATGTTGCTGGATCCATGTCCAGTGCCCTCATATCTCTCTTGCACACATCTTTGAACCTCAGCTGTGGTCGCCCAACTGTTCTCCTGCCATCTGCTAATTGTCCGTAGAAGATATCTTTTGGGATGCGACCATCTTCCATGCGACGAACATGGCCAAGCCAGCGAAGTCTGCGCTGTCTAAGCAGTGTATACATACTTTGAAGGCCAGTACGTGACAACACCTCGACATTAGTCACTTTATCTTTCCACGAGATGCCGAGGATGCGGCGTAGACACCGTAAATGGAAGGTATTGAGCCTTCTTTCTTGCTTAGCATAGGTCGTCCAGGTCTCGCTACCATATAGAAGTGTGCTGGTGACGCAGGCATTATATACCGCTTATAACAACAAGAATAATCATGCCATTATATTGTAACTTGCCAATATTGTTGTCCTGGATGTCTCAAGTGTCATGCACGCGCCATCGCGGTGATGACGCATAAGGTGACGTCATAATGACTTTTTAAAGATGGCCGCCCCACTAGTGGAATGCACCAAACAGCAGCAGCGTACTGTTATTCAATTTTTGATCAGCGAAGGGGTGAAACCAATAGAAATTCATCGGCGAATGAAGCTCAAGTACGGTGATGCATGCATGTCAAGGTCGCAGGTGTATGAATGGTATACAAAGTTCAAAAACGGCGTGATTTCTGTGACAGATTGTTCAATTTTCAATTCTGGAGTAAGCTGCCGTGGCACCCACCTTGCAGACACTTTGTGGTACTGTAGCACATCATAGATGATGTGGTGTGCTGAACCATGACTGATGTCAAGATGTGTGGCAATATCATCCATAGTCAATCGGCGGTTTCCCTGTACGAGTCGTTCAACGGTTGCTATCGATTCTGGAGTCACTACTCTGCGTGCCTGACCCGGTCGTGAACAATCTGTCACAGAAATCACGTCGTTTTAGAACTTTGTACACCATTCATTCACCTGCGACCTTGACATGCATGCATCACCGTACTTGAGCTTCATTCGCCGATGAATTTCTATTGGTTTCACCCCTTTGCTGATCAAAAATTGAATAACAGAACGCTGTTGCTGTTTGGTGCATTCCACTAGCGGGGCGGCCATCTTTAAAACGTCATTATGACGTCACCTTATGTGTCATCACCGCGATGGCGCGTGCATGACACTAGAGACATCCAGGACAACAATATTGGCAAGTTACAATATAATGGCATGATTATTCTTATTGTTATAACATATTTCCGGTTTTCACTTGACTCACCCTCGTAGCAATAGGTTCCCACTTTGACTTTGTGCTCCAGTTTCCTGAGATTCCGGTTTTCCTTGTTAAAACGGTAGTCTCCAAGCTGCTCAAACAAGGTTCGGTGTGGTAAATGAAATCTGCAGCTATTTTTAACTCTGGCAAGGTCTGATTGTCTTCTTGGCACGAGGTGAATTTTCACAGTGTTTTAAACTCACTAAAGTGTCAGGTTATATTACACTTCGCTCCCCCACAGTACGGGTGCGATGTTACGATTAAGTAGGGACCAATCAGGAATTTTGTTCTTCCTATGTTTCGAATGCCCTCCAATCGTTTCAAAACCTGTGTGTTTTGGTGGGGAATTCAAAATATGTCCACTAGGAAATTTCTGTGCGTTAATGCAAAGGTCATGTCTTCTAAATATGGAAGTGAGATTTCCGTAGTATTCTCGTCAGTGATTACAAATAACTTCTCACTTTTATCTCAAGAAATATCTTCGTAATACTTCTATCTCGATGCTTTTACCTTATTCCATCTTCCAGATGCATGTCTGTAATATGTCCGCAGACGGGTAATTTATCTCCCCGTCTTTGTGCAAACACCGACCCTCGTGTAACCATCTGGTCTGGGACTCTTCACGACAGTAATTAGGGAATCCCAATCGCCATATTAACGCTAAATAAACTGGCTGGGAGTACGTCGAGCTTATCCGGCGCAGCCAAAGTTTGGTACACGATAATTTTACAAACATGACTGTCTGTCAATATTGCATCACCCGTCTACTCTCTCAGCAGGGATGGTCAGGTAAACAGACAAGACGAACTATTACTGAAAGAAGTGTAAGATGATTAGAAAATAGCTAATATCTGCCTGATAGCAGAGAAAGAAATGTGCCGACAATGGAAATTTTCACGTTATCAGTACTCACAACAAATGTAACTGACTACTTCCGGAGAGGAGAAGAGATCGATCCAATAATTCCGTCACAGCAGTACCAGCCTTTCTGTTATCTCGAGACGTCGCAAGTTTCCTGTTATTTTAGCTTTTGCCATTACAATAAACAAAAACGGGTCATTTTATCATGTAGGTATGTAGGTGTATACCTGCCAGAAGCGGTCTTTGCTCATGGTCAACGTTATGTAGCGATCACGTGAGTAAGGAACCCAGACAATCTTAAATTACTTATTTAGCACAGAGACTAGCAAGGCAACAATTTTCACGATAACCTTACATTTACACACACAAAGTTGTAATTAGAAAGTTGTGGAGTTATTAGTCAAATTATACTCTTTTTTCTTTTACCTATTCTGCCTTCTTTGACTTCTAAATGTGCTGCAGATGTTGAAAATTTCAGATGTTGGCTGTAATTGTCACATCAACATGTTTCCTCAATGTGTGTCCTATCCATCTCCAGCTGGATCTTCTTATCTCGTGTTTCACTGGCACTTGTCTGGATTTTGTTTTCAGTTCCTTATTGTGGAACGGTGTCTATATCGCTTCAAAATGTATGCAAGAGGTCGCATCTTACTTAAATTGAACAACAGTCAAAGAATGTCACGGACAAAAGACATACATACAAGTGTAGTTTAAGAAACAAAAACAAATAACAAATTTAATGTAAGTGCTAGAAAGCTTTCCTCTCGCGACTCAGTTATTGGGTTCTGGGGTCAGAACCTGGTAGCGTCAGTCCATTCTTTCAAGCGTAGATTACTGCCATACTCTGATCGTGAGTTAGGAAAGACAAAGGCAGTGTGGGAAGGAACCGCTCAAGCCATCTCATAAAGCTGGACATGGTTAAGTCAAGTTTCTTAACACTTCACTTCCGAACGGCCTTTTCTGCTACATGACTACAAAAATACCAGTGAAACACACACACACACCCACACACCCACACCTACGCACACACACACACACATATATATATATATATATATATATATATATATATATATATACACACTCACACACACACGAGTGTCTTCTCGTGAGGTCTATCATCCTACCAGGCATGTCAAAGGGTTGCGGATGGTTTCGCAGCCTGTGAATACTGAATCCGCAGTCTTCGACAACAACAAATATTGTCACCGAGGGCGATGCGAGTTAGTTGTAAGGATGGGGTAACTTTCGACATAAAACACCTCTAAAGGATTATGATATGACAGCCGGGAAGATGAAAGGTTTAATCTATTCACGTCTGACTTTGTTCTGGTGTGGCTTTGTAGTCAGAGATAGATGAGTAGCGTGAAGCACACAAACCACCGGGAGCCAAAAGGAAATCATCGTCGTACTGTCCCAAATATAAAAGAGAATGGGGGTTTCAGAAGAACCATCTCGTTCGGTAAGGAGCATCGTGTCCTATATGTAATTCTCGACCGTCATAAAGTTACTGTAAGCAAAATTAAAATTAAGAACATCTCTACTGCCCAAATGTATTGAAGCTCTGTCACACATACGTCAACAACAATGTAGGAAGTCAGATAAATGAAAATAACTTAACTCAACCATCCAAGTCAAGATAGCCACACTATACAACCTTGAAATATCTCATCAACCATCCAGGTGAAGATAACCACACTACACATAACAGTTAAACAAACCTTGTAACTTCTCATCAATCATCCAAGTGAAGATAGCCACACTATGTATACTACTGTTCAAAAAAAGAAACGCATAGCTATCCGAGGGCGCGTTTTTATGAGTTTGTAAGTAAAATATGGTGCTAGGGTATATAAAAACCAGCCTCAAATGTTCTTTACAGTGTCAAATGCACGCGTTGACCTGAATTGCGTTCGTTTTTGTAATCGTTACAACGCAGTGGTCAATAGTGTTTATGACGCAATTTTTGACCACAGCTCATGTTGCGTGCACGTGAAAGCAACAAAATTTGGAGTGAACACTATTCACTGACTACGCAACTGAAATCCTATAAAAGGATAACGCTACACACACAAAATTCAGTTCATTTTCAAGCAGACATTTATGGCGTCTCTATCGATAAATTTAAGGAACATTGCTATTGGCCGACTGCATGCAGGCGAAAGTCAAAGTCAGGTTGCCAGGCATCTAAACGTGCATCAGGGTACCATCAGTCGACTTTGGCACCAGTTCCAAGCCACTGGTTCAGTTGAAGACCGGCATCGCAGTGGACGACCCAGAGTGACAACAGCAGCGCAGGATCGCTTTATTCGGCTTCGTCACCTCAGAGACAGGTTTACAACAGCTTCCTCAACTGCCCAGTCATTGCCTGCAGGACGTCATGTGTTTGATCAAACTGTCCGGAATAGACTGCATGACGCTGAACTTTGGGCACAACGACCTCACCTGTCCTTACGCGCCGCCATCGCCAAAATCGACTTCTTTGGGCCAACCAGCATCGTCCCTGGGCAGCCGACAATCAATGGAGACGTGTCTGGTTTAGTGACGAATCTTTCTTTTTGTTGCAGCGTCATGATAGACGAAATGAACGTAGGCGAAATGAACGTTTTGCCCAAAATTGCGTTGATGAAGCTCCGCCGCACGGTGGTGGAGGTGCTATGGTGTGGGGAATGATCAGTTACAACAGAAGGAGTCAATTGGTGCACATTGAAGGAGGCTTGAATTCGCAATGATACGTCAATGAAATTCTTCGACCCCATGTCCTTCCACTTTTGGCTGCCCAAAGGTCTGTGTTTCAACAGGACAACGCCAGACCCCATTGTGCACTGTTGACCACGCAGTTTCTGACTGCCAACAACATTCTCACCCTTCCCTGGCCATCCCTGTCTCCAAACATGAGTCCGGTTGAGCACCTGTGGGATGAGCTGCATAGACGTGTTTGTCGCCGAGACGTTGCTCCAGCCAATCGTCGTGATCTGTTCCAGGCACTCCAGGAAGAGTGGGCAGCCATCCCACAGGCCCACATCAGACGTCTGATCGCATCCATGCCCAGGAGATGCCAGTCGTTGATCGATGCAAGAGGAGGCCACACACCATGCTAACGGGAAAGCCCGTACGCCAAAAAACTCTCGTGACCCAGATGCAAAACAACTGTCAATTGATTGGTTGAACCCTAAGGTATTCTTGTGTGCAATTTGAACAATTAACTCATTAAATTAAAAAAGTTATTGAATGTCAAAATTAAGGCTATGTGTGTGCCTTCAGTAGCTATGCGTTTCTTTTTTTGAACAGTATAGTTAAATAAACTTTGTAACATCTCAACAACCATCCAAGTGAAGATAGCCACACTATACATACTAGTTAAACAAACTTTGTAACATCTCAAGAATTCAAGTAAAGATAGCCACACTACTCGTAGTAGTTAAACAAACTTTGTAGCATCTCACCAACCATCCAAGTGAAGATAACACACTATGTATACTAGTTAAATAAACTGTGTAACATCTCATCAACCATCAAAGTGAAGATAGCCACACTACACATAATAGTTAAACAAACTTTGAAACATCTCATCAACCATCCAAGTGAAGATAGCCACACTATACATACTGGTTAAACAAACTTTGTAACATCTCATCAGCTATCCAAGTGAAGATAACACAATATGTATACTAGTTAAATAAACTTTGTAACTGTTGCGTGATAAATTCTCGCAACATCGTTTTATTTCAATATCTGTTTTATAACGCAAGGGCAACAACTGCTTGAAATCTATAGTCACTTTTCTCGGTAAGCATTTGTCTTCTCGCGTTAGTATCGAATGCAGTTAACTTTTGAGCTGTGGTCATTTTTGCGCTGGACTGCGCATGACTTGTCTTGTGGTTTGGTCGATCGGTTTCCGCCCACCACTAGTGGGAGTGAGCGATTTGGAATGGCGAAAGAGATGCCTCGTTGAAGAGGGGATCTCCGCTATTTTTGTTCTGTCAGGGATGTGTAATCCTCTTATGGATATTTCGTTTATTCGGGATAATACCTCTAGTGTATTTGCACATGCCGGGAGGCGTGATATTTCTGTATTTCATGAAAGCAAGGTAAATTGACTTTTTCATTAACTCTATCGTTTTTGGGTCGTGAGCGATTTCGATTCATAGCCTGTCTCCGAAAGTCGTCGTCACGAGATGTTCTTTCCCAGCTCACATGTCGCTGCATTGTATTGCATCGGTTGATGCATGTACCAAGGACCATTACTTGCTACTTTGTTAAATGAACTAGGTTTAGAAAACCTTTATTATCTAGAGGATATTCTTGAGGACATTATTTATACTTCGGCAGACGTGTCTGTCTTGCTGAAGTCAAACTAAGGAGAGTGAACTGATCTCATACATCTGGTTATCTCCTGGCTGTTATAGAAAAGGATGGAGTTGTTCATCTGACTACATTTACAGCACTATGAAATATAACATGCATCTGACTCATCATTGTAATGCTGTCTACCGTCTATTGCTGTATTGAATGTTGCTGTGATAATGACTGTTTGATGTGCCTACACATTTGCGTAACCATTTTGTCACTGTGGCGTCCACAATAAATAACGAAGAAAAACGTCAACGGCTGTTTCAAGACTCATTGACTTTATACGTCGTGAGTTTACTGACGTCCTATGTGGATTGCCCTGTTATTGTTGTATGAACATTGTTTTGACTGAACACATCTACACACTACACAAAACCAGACATGCGGATGCCATCCATCATCATATGGCATCACGCATCAGTAACATTTCATCTTTTTTTCATCGGATTTGTGGATTATGAAAAGGCATTCGACAATGTCGAGTTTTCCATGAAGGAGAAATTACTGAACCTTTTAAGTTAAGAACTGAAGTTAGGGTTGAGATGCTCCTTGTCACCGTTTATCTGCCTGATAGCTGTTGACTGGATTATGAAAATAACATCTACGAACAGAAATGGCATTCAATGGACTCTAACAAAATAGCTTAACGATCTAGATTGTGTCGACAACCTGGCTCGCCTGACCCATAACGGTCACCAAATGAATGTCAAAATGACAAAAGCTGATGATATGTTACATCAATAGGTTTTAAAACATGCACAAGAGAATAGATAAATATTACGAAGATAAAGGCAGCTAATAATGAAGAAATTGCAATGGGTTATACTTCTCAATAAGATGTAGAAACATACATTTATCTTGGCTGCAATTTAGACAGCTTTTGAGAAACAGACTGTCATACCGATACTTACTTACTTACTTAGTCGTTCCCCTTCTACCGTGAGGTGTAGAGGTTTGGAATAGAGAGCGCCAGATTATCCTTTCGGCTGTCTTCCTCCTGGCCTGGTTCCATTCTAGTCCTCGGTCCTTCAAAGATTGTTTAATGTTGTCCTCCCACAGGACTCTGGGTCATCCTGGGGGTCTGGATCCCTGGCTGTTTGTTTCCCATGCTTGTCATGGTAGCCAATCTTCTTCATTTCTGCAGACATGGTCAAACCATCTTAGTTGGGACTGTTCTTTTTGGGTCTGCAGGGGGTGGGATTTTAGGCCTTGACGTATCGATACAAGAATATAAAAGGACTGAAAAGTATTAACTGAATTAGGAAATAAATGGAAATCAAAAATAACCGTCATTTCGCTTTTCTACACGCAAGTACACATCAGATGTTGCTATTGCACTCGAGTTCTCGCGTGAAAGTGGGACCCATGTGCTTGTGCTATGAGATATTTATTTCGAATGACTATTTATTAAAAGTTTGACTGAATGTTAAATCAACGAAATACTGCACGTTTTAGTGGTTACCGTGCGTGAAAAAAAAAAGAAAAAGAAGAACAGAGACGCCGAAGAACATGCTGACATATGCTCTATGACAGGTCGCACAACTGGCCAAATCATCGCTCATGAAGTATTAAAGTGAACCAATGATACGCTGGGATTAGTTTTAACAAACCTGGTGTCCTTTTGTACTGATGGTGCTCCAGCTATGTGTGGAAAAAGACGTTGGAGCAATTATTTTTCATGAAAGATTTATTGATAGGCCAGTAAAATCAAGCACCACTGCATCATACATCAACAGGTTTTGTATGACAAAGTCTTAATATTTGAGCACACAATGTCAGTAGTTGTCACCAGTGTAAACTACAACCATTCTAGAGGAATCAAACATACGAGAACAATTCGAAACTTTCTTGAAGAGGTAAATGCTGAGTACAGCGATTTTCTGTACCATACTGATGTGAGGCTGCTGAATTGAGATAGAGTGCTTCATCGTTTTGCTTCTTTAAAGAAGGTGTCAACAACATTCCCACAGAGTGAATCAGTAACGTTTAGGGACATTGAAAATGAAAGTTAGAACCAAGACTTTTTTTCCTGGCGTGACATTACAGCACACTTGAATGATGCAACATTCAACTTCAGGGTAAGAAATCAACATATTTAAGTTGGCCCAGCGGTCAAGGCTTTAAAAATCAAATTGAACGTCTTCAAAAGTTAGCGGACGGAGAGCAAAGGGAGACTGCCGTCGTAATGTTCCTTGTACAATCATGAATCAAAATAACTTTCTCGTAAAGTAATGCAGATAGGAAGTTGTGGAGAGAGATGATCGCCTATGAACCAGGCATGGTATTTGAAGAAGAAGAAGGAGCAGAAGAAGAAGATGAAGAAGGAGCAGAAGAAGAAGAAGAAGAAGAAAAAGAAAAAGAAGAAGAAGAAGTAGCAGTAAACCGTTCTAAAAGTACAAGAAATCTTCGTCCATCAGACATTTGTGCAACAAGATTTGTCTTTTCTTATTTTTCTTTATGCACGTTTCAACTGTTTGCGATGAAATGTTTTGACAATTTCGACAAACTCTGTTGTTGTTTGTAAGTTATAAAAGTTAATGCGGCGTAAAATTTGAGGAGTTGCTATGAAATAGGAGCTTGGAGCACCAGGAGGTAAATCTGCAGCTCAGAAAAGAGGAAGCTTAGTGGGTAGGTTGCCAAATGAAATGTTAGGAATAAAGCGTATTTTTATGTTGGTTTCACGTAACATGTCTACAGTAAGTGAAAGCTTACACATTTTAAAGAAATCTTCAAGCATATTTGTCTATGGCTTAAATAAAATTCAAGTTGGACCTGGTATCTACGGGTGCGATGTCATTTTGTGTGCATGTGTGGGGTATTAGGCACGCGCAGTAGGTGGTGATTACGAGATGACGATGTTGTTTTGGTGGTGGATATGTTAGAGCAGGTGTTCCCAACGTTCTTCGATTCCTGTAACCCCCTGGCTTTCAATAAACTCTCCCGCAGCTTCCATTCAACGTTAAATGAAATAAACTTTAGAGTTTACCATGACGATGTTTTAGACTTTTATAAAAAGAAAATTTTATTCGCTACATAACACTTTTAAGTACCATTAAGCTGCTAAATATTTATCAGTATGCAGTCAGATAAATTAGCGAGATCCTTTATTCTGTTTCTTATCACAACCAATTTTATTCTTCCCAGTTTTTTAATGCCCACACATCATGTTCTGCCTCCAGTTTATCCTTGCTTTGGATTTATTGAGAATAGAACTCGCTGTTCTCTCTCTCATCTACTTCTGTTTTCACAAATACTTCAAGTTTTAGAATATTTCAATAGGATAATATAGTTATTTACCCAATTTACTCTATGTCTCATTGACAAGCTTCTCGTATTCCAGGTTGGGATCCCCTATGTTAGATGTTGCCATGTGTTATGTTTTCATTGTCTCGGTGGCCTTCTCTTGACCACACACAGCCGTTAAATATGTACAAAAAAGTCTCTGGTTCTTGACACAGATCCCGCCTAATGTTATGGTCAGACTCTTTACAGCGGTTGAGATATCAAACAAAGTGTGAAATATTACAGCAAACAAACAAGGCCAAAAAACATTGAGAAAACAAAGCGCTCAGTAACTTCAATCCAGGATATCAACTTGTCAATCAATTCCCTGTAGCTTATCAAGGAGCGTACGCTTTCAATAAATACAATCCAAGTCATTCTGTCTTGCGCCATCTGCTCATGATCTTTCCATGATTTCTATATAATTTTCATTTCACTTTCCAGTTCTCTTCTCCATGTGTTCTTCGGTCTACCTCTACTTCTGTTACCCTGGGGATGACAGAACAAGGACTGCCTTGTGATTTTATCAACATGTTTCCTCATTGTGTGTGCAATCCATCGCTAACGTTTTATTTTCATATCTTGTTCCATTGGTACTTGTCTGATTTTTGTCATCAGTGTTTCCAGGGATTGTATCCAAGAACTATTGTAAGAACTATTGTAAGAACTATTGTAAGAACTATTGTAAGAACTATTGTAAGAACTATTGTAAGAACTATTGTAAGAACTATTGTAAGAACTATTGTAAGAACTATTGTAAGAACTATTACAGCCCATGAGTTATTACTCAGTGGCCGTGTAGTTCTAGGTGGGTGGGTGGGTGGGTGGGTGGGTGGGGTTGTATGGGGAATTCTCTGATGAGACAAAGAAAATAAAGAATAAAGGTCTAATGCTCCTTCAAGCATGTCGTACAATGCCACTAATATGAGATTGTGCATAAGGCTGGCAACCTCATCATGTCAAACAAATCCCCACACAAATCACCACACAAATCACCACACAAACCACCACTGCAAATGCATACGACTTCTTAGCGCAGGCGGTATACAAGCTAGACCATCTACAGCTGTGGCTCCTTGCTCTGTCAGGACATGAACAGGAAAATGAGTGAACGAGATGAGTTACTATTTATTACAGACCGCTGAAATAATTTGATCTATATAGTTCTCTAGGCACACAACACATCCCACTTGCAATGAATTTTATTTCTTATCTGATATGTTTTTCGAGAGTTGATAATGGCTGCTGAGCTCCGAATCTCGTACAGTGCTTGGTTTCTGTACGGCATCACTGTGGCTGTTTTTGTCTTTCGTATATTATATATCCATATGTCAGCCTCGTTATTCCTTGATTCAGGTTACTCCTGTTTCCATCCAGAGGACAAATCATTATGATTTCTGATGTGTCATCGGCCGCAAATGCACGGTTTGCAGTCTATTTTTTTTTGTCTCCCCTATTTCTGCCTTTCGGTGTTTCAATCATTTAAACGTTGGCTTATCACAACAGTTTCTCGCCATCTTGAAGATTCCTCAGTTTCTCACCATCTTGAAGATTCCTTGTTGGTAAATCCGAATTTGGGGGTCGGACAGGCTAAGAGGTATGGCATCCGCCTCGAA
Source organism: Oreohelix idahoensis (assembly GCA_024509875.1). Lineage (NCBI taxonomy): Eukaryota > Metazoa > Mollusca > Gastropoda > Stylommatophora > Oreohelicidae > Oreohelix > Oreohelix idahoensis. The sequence goes on from JAMPIV010015499.1 coordinate 392,574, forward strand.
TTATAAAGATCCCAGTTGAGGGAATTTAATTTATGAAACTTTTTTTCAGACCCAGTGGTGCTCATGATGTCATACTCCCTCCTGGTCTCCTGGGTAGTGAGTTCGGATGCCTAGCCTTCTCGGATAAGGGCGAAAAAAAGGAAGTCCCGTGTGCACCATGCGCACGTTAAATATCCCTCGGCAGTTGGAAATCGTAAAGAGTAGGCCATTCGGTCATACGGCCGCTGCCCTGGCAAAATGTAAAAAATTAAAAACCTACCCACTGTGATGAGTTACTGTTAATTGTATTTTCAACTCGCCCTATTCTTTTTTCACATTTTTATTAATTGGGTTCTTTAATTATTCTTAGCGGTCGAGTTCGTTAGTTATTAATTCTGGGTTAGTCTTTATGGCGTTAGGATTACTCAGACAACCTTCACCAACCCTTTTATTTGTGGGGATGAGAGAATTCCCCATTCCAGTTTGTAACGCGGAACCAGTGATTCATTCTGGTAGATAGGTCAGAAGAGTTACAGAATATTACGTACAATTTTGGCAAGTAAGCAGAAATAATTTTGCGATTGCTCGGTCAAAGATGAGTCAGAGGTTAAGCTTATGATATGATTGGGTGGGTTTGATTTAATTTATGTGCAGGCATGATATTAGGTTAAAAGTTGGGTAAAACCGGTTCCTGCGAGATGATGCCAGACGCGATGACTCACCGCGTCTGTCTTGCATCAGGCTACTAGCGATATATATATATATATATATATATATATATATATATATATATATATATATATATATATATATATATATATATATATATATATATATATATATATATATAGTGAGCGCAAAAGCTTGTTATCGCTCACAAGTCAAGAAATTTTGCGGCGTGAATAAGCGCCATTTCAGTCTGCCTGGTTTGGGAAATTCTGTAAAGTTTGGGTATGTTCATAAATTAATAGGTGTGTAGGGAGATTTTTCTAGAGGATTTTAGCACGTTAGAGTAAGTTTTCTTCTGGGATTAATTTAATTTTTATTAGTCAGGAGTTGCCATCAATTGCTGACTTATACAATGCTAGAGCCAGTGTAGTGTAAGTTTTGTCTTTAATTATACTATGTATAAGCTAGCAGTATCTATGATTAGTGGAACGGTTTTTGAGATAATTAACTGTATGAGGTTAGGTGCTAAAGTTAGACGGGAGCTCTGTGTAATGTAATAAAGAGATCAGAGTAACAGCATTTGATTATGATAATTGTAGTGAATATACGCGGGTGTGGTTTGTGTGTTAATAAGTTTTGCTATTTGCTAATGTAGTCAGAAGTCAAGGGGTGAAGGGGGGTTCAATATTAACATAGATGGTGTATGTATTAGTGTGTTAAATAATTTTGCTAATTTGATAACCTTCCCGGGGCAGTCTTTCATACGAATAGGGCTGGGAAATTATTGAGTACCTTTAGGATATTGGCTTCAGGGACGCGATGTTGTGACGCCTACGAAGTCACGCATACAAAGGAATCAGGTCAGCCCGCGTCTGAGTTTAACGTAACAGACCGCGAGTAATTTGTGCAGGGGACAAGAGGGAGCTGTAATTTAGTCTGACCCTCGGGCAGAAATGTATGTTTTATTTCTAGTGTGTAGCTTGTGTGTAGGGGAGAATTATTAATTTAGGGGACACCAGGGTGTAGATGAATCTTGGGTGTTAATGTGTTATGTATTAGGTAATTTTGAATTTGTGTATAGATGTTATTTTGTTTTACAGCGACTCACGGCGAGAACGTTGTAGATAACCCAAAGCCTACAATGGACTTTGCCTTCTCGGAAGAGAGAGAGGCACGAGAGTAGTATAGTATGCGCAAAACGACGCGAATTCTGCAGGCGCGTGACTTTTATATAGTCTGCAGGCGCGTGACTTTTATATAAGGAAATACTCATTGCGCTGCAGGCGCGTGACTTTTTATATAAGGAAATACTCATTGCGCAGCAGGCGCGTGACTTTTGTATAGTCTGCAGGCGCGTGACTTTTTATATAAGGAAATGTGGTGGAGGAGCGTGGAGGATTAGAGGTCTTGTTATATAGTAATATATAAGTTCAATAATGGCGGGCGTGTTGTTGTCCTGGTAGTGTGTTGTGTGTTGATTATTTTACAAACAGTTATACGTACATATTACTGACAGGTAGATAATATTTATATTACAATATGTAGACAATATTTAGTTAGACATATAGACATATATTACCACAGTTAGACATTTATTACAACAGTTAGATTATATATTTACATATACATAGATAACAAAGAATTTAGTTAATATATTTTATTTTTCAAATAAAATTATCATATATTGACATTGTAAAAAAAAAAATAAATATATATATATATATATATATATATATATATATATATATATATATATATATATATATATATATATATATATATATATATATATATATATATATATATATATATATATATATATATATATATATATATATATATATATATATATATATATACCAAGAGCCCCTTCACCAGTATTCGGGAAAGGAGAGAGGAAAAACATGCCTTTCTAATTGCTAACGGGAGGAGGTGCGTGACGAAAACCAACTCATCAGAGCCTCAGGCGAAGACGATAGCGTCAGAGAGGCACTGAACAGAAACAGAGAAGAGAGAGAGAGAGGAGTTTAGCGAGGGACAGTAGGGTTAGATAGAAGTACTTAGAGGACAGCCTCTGAGGTAGTGCTGCATAATCCATTAGTGTAGCATTTCTTTGTGGTGTATTAGTTAGGTGGGCAGACCGCATAGAGCGCCTTTGAGACATTGTAGTCATTTAGTTTATAAATCTTCAGCGGGACAGTGTGTTTAGTTAATAACAATAGTGTAGTCTGGAGTGGTGGCTCTTACTTAGAAACCCCCACCAAGTATATGTCTTTATTCTTAGTTCTTTTCGTGCAGATGTGAAAGAGAGCCCTGTAATCTTTATATTGTGTCTTTCACTTGATTTGTTCTTTTTTCCAGGTTGTGCGAACTCACACGTTATTGTTGTTTGCTGTGGTATTGATTTTGTTGTTTAATAAACTATAAAATGTACACTGGATCAATCTAACACACGTTACTTGTATGCTTTGTTGTTTGGACTGTGGATATAGTGTACCCTTATCTCCTTTTTTGTTGTTTAATAAACTATAAAATGTACACTGGTCTCTCCCCCCCCCCCCACCCACCCCCCTCCAAACCCAGGGAATTAAAGCCTCTTTGTGATACTCACCACATAAATATTTACAGAATGTGTGATTCCTATATACACACATTGAGATTCTCGCCTGTGATACGGAGTTCGTGCACTGTGCTCATATCCTCCTTTGTGTGATCTAAGGGATGAGATCGGAGCACTGATGGAGTTGTCTGTGTGCAATGAAGATTTTCCTTAAAACCAAAAACGAAACCAAATCGCAATTCCTCAGCGATCTTGTATTTCTTACTCTCTAAATATCACTAAAGGTAGAAGTCTGTTTTATCTACGCCGCTGCCTATTTGATTGAGAACTTACACTCATGACCTGTGTGTCTGTCAAAGAACGTCATCCCATCGTCTTATCTTAAGATAGAAATCTTAAGGAATCTAGGAATCTTCAAAGACAATCAATACTGTGTGAAGGATGCCCAGTTTGTATATCGCTAGATATTAGTCACACTACATCGCTGTTAAAAGCTAGACATTCCAGCACTCTCAGCTATTCATCAATTGCAGAGATGTTCTCTCACATCAGATCGTTAGTTGTTCTTTTTCTCTCTTCCTTATCCACATCACAATTCCGCACTATGGGTGCTTTAGGAGCTAGTCTGTCAGCTCTTTCACTGCCACGTACAACAGCATGACCAGGACAGTAGGTCCACACCTGATCTTGACGGTGTGAGGCCTCTCTGTATGTTCTCTATTCATTTTGGCCTCCATTTTGGACCTTCTAAAGCACGGATTGAGAGTCCAACAAAATAAAAATTATTAAGTTACTTACTTAGTTGTTCCTTTTCTACCTTGGAGTGTAGAGTTAGCAGGAGAGAGCGCTATGTTATCCTATCGGCTGTCTTTCTTTAGGCCTGATTCCAGTCCAGTCGTCTGTAATTCAGAGATTATCTAATGTTGTCCTCCCAGCGAATTCTGGGTCGTCCAAGAGGTCTGGATTCCCGGTTCTTGGTTACCCATATGTGTTGTGGTAGACGATCTTCTCCCATTCTGCAGACGTGGCCAAACCATCGTTACTGGGATTTATTTACCTACATGTGTTTATTTATTGTCTACTCACAGGCTTCACGTTTCCTTCGTTGTTTATTTCTGTGTTTACCGATCGGTTGTTATAGAAGTTTTACTTCGATCAAACTGACATACTGTCACGTATAATGGAAAGACAGCCTACAGTAATCTGACAGGTTTGCGACCTCATGGCGTTCTATGATTTGCTAGCAAAACCATGCATTTACAGTCTGTGTTTACTCACTTTTAGTCCTACGTCTTTTTCTGTGAACACGAGCTAACGCACGGTTTACAATCTTTCGTGACCTGCCAGTCAAAACAGGAGGCGAATCAGGTTTGTTTACCTTGTCTTATCACGCGAGCTTATCTGTCAATCATACGATACCCGACAGACTGCACGTGAATAACACCGAACCCTTTGAAGTTCGTACTCAGGGAAGTCAGGAAAACCCCTGGGCTCTTTGATCTCAGAAGCGGGCATTCGTACAGAGAAAATCTTCGAGAACCCCGTTACACGGATATGAGTCTTTTGATGACGGTTGAAACCTCGCCAGAAGGCCGACCGCAAACTTTTATCTGGGAACTCTGTTCTGATTCTCCGTTAGTCACACAATAGTGCGAAAAGTAACATCATCTATAGATCAGAGAAACATGATTTTATATATAAACTGTGTTTTCTTAAACCTGTTATCAGTTGTCACTCAAAATTGTTGGATAGTCTAAGCACGTGGTTCTAGAACCATTGTGGAAAATGTGTTAATAGCATTCGTGGGGATCTTTAATTATGATTTTCTGGTAATAGAAATTAGTATTACGTGTTTAAAAGGGTTACATTGTATCTGTCACATATGGAAATAGTGCAACCGTCTCCGTTCACTTTCCCCCCCCCCCCCCCCCATCTAGTTTTTATTTTTTGTGTGCTACATGAACGAAGGATTCACTAGTGCAATTAACACGTGAGCCTTTTGGCAATTAAGCACGGTGTACAGAGAGACAGCGTGGAGCATGGCGTAATAGATTCTTTGATCAGGGGCGATGTTAAGTCTGAGACGGACCTTGGATTGTAAAACTTTCAGGGGAATTAATTGCGTAGCTGATATTCCGCAAGGCGGAGATGATGAAAGTCAAGCCAGAGAGGTTGTCGGCAGCAGAGGTGGTAAAATTACCTTTGATTCAAGAATCGAACGGCAAATTGGTTCGGTTCTGGCAGTAGGTGTGACTTTCGCATTAAAGAGCGATAGAACGGAATTTACGGATATATACCATGTCTCTCCGATAGCCATGATCAGTTGCTCAGAAATCTATCTGAAAATTCACTAGCTCGATATCATAGATTTTTCGTACAGAGTGAAAATTATTAGATTTTCGTGGAGTGTTTCAATTTTTCTGATTGCGGTAATTTATATACTAGCCTTTAAGTGATTTAGTGTGTTTAAAGTTTTCATTATATTTCACTGAGATTTTCTGTGCTAATTAAATAACGTATAGCTAAATCTTTTTCAGGCGTAAAGTAAATTTAATTACTCGCTATTTCCCAGTAAGAGATGTTTTAAATTGACTAGAACATACATTAAATAATTGTCTACTGACGGTATATATTATTTACTTCTATCCATTTTTATGTAATTTTTTTAATGACTAGTGTTCAGATCACGCGTTTAAACGATAGGATAAGCTAGACACGTGTGTTTTAAATCTAATTTATAACGCAGTGGCGAAGAGGTCCTATTTTAACACGTGTTAGATATGATATTGATAATTTGGTTACATGTTTATATTTTCCTTCCTAAAATCTAGGCTGATCAAAACCTGAGTACTAGCGGCCTTTTTATGGCAATATGAACTTATGATCATACGAACTTATAATATTATAAGCATCCAGGGATATTTAATATTGATGAACTTCTTGCTGTGACCTGTGTGGTCCAGTTTTATCATCTTCATGAGAGAAACCAGAAAAGAACCATTAAATTATAATATTAACTGGATCAGAACTATTACCAGATTTACTTATATCAATCTCATCAGCCAGCTGTGGTGAAATATATTGTCAGCAACATTTGTGTAACTTAACCTAGCGTCTCAGCCACCTGAGGCTAAACAACCTAGGAACTATATATGTTCTATTCATCCTTCGTCTGCGATCACCACTTACTCCAACCAACTGAAGGCACAGATAACTTATTGTATCCAGGACAAATTAAATCACCGACTCTAGCGACTCCCGTGAAATTTGCAGTCAGCAACTACGGCGAGTCTGGGGCTGGATTTGGCAAAACATAAATTTGACACTAAATAGTCTTATTACTTATTAGTGTATTTCCTTGGAATGCCTGCGACAACTACTGGGGTATGCAAATCTGAAAGTGGCCACTGAATGGGCGTGAATTGAATGAACGGAGAAAGAAACTTATGTCTTTTTTTGTTAACATCATATACTTATGTGGTTTCTTCTTTCTTTTTTTATCTCACTAATCTGAGTAGTCACGGGATAGATTACATTAGGAACCTTTTCTTTTCACATACTGACTTTTTTATAACTTATTGCTAACTTTTGATCTTTTGGGTTAATTAACCTCTGTTGGTATCGTCTTTTCTTTTCCTTTACCAGAGGGGGAGAACCTAGTTGATTAATGTTTTCTTTTTGCAATTTTGTCTGTAAACCATGATCTAGTGATGTATAGGCTTATTGTTGTGATCTTCTAATGATAATAAACTTTATTAACCCTTTAGTTATCGTGTCGGTCAACCCCTATCCATTATACGTTATTCATAGTTTGTTTTCACGTTCGTGCGTACTTGTCACAGAATTGTGTGCATGTGAGTGCAGTGTACCTTGTATTTCCGTACAAGAAGAGAAAGTGCGTCTGATTTAAATTTAGTCGTCCAGATAGGCTGAATTAGATAAATTATTCTATCCAGAGACTGTCCTTTCTCTTACACGATCACCTCATGATAAAACTATTTCTTACCCCTTACTTTCACATTGTCATCACTGTCACCTCTGCTCAGACAGGGCTATAAACGTTTACCTATCTGATAAAATCTACGACAGTACCAATTAAAAGTGTTAAGCTTTTAGCATTATAATTCAATTAGATTTTCTAGCTGTTAGAACTAGTGAAATAAATAACGCGTGGCTATTTTATACCAGATGTTCAGTTATAATGTTAATTTTCACCACCCGCTTTCTCACACAAGTAGAGACGGTTTTAATTGACTGATTATATCTTAGGCGGGACTGATAGTGACAGAAAAGAATTCACGTTTTATTTCATTATGCGTATTTATTATAAGTGCCTAGTATTTAATAACATACGATAACCAACAGACGCCGACAATTTAATAGCTATTAACGACAGGCGATAGGGTAGGCTAAAGACACCGTGTGCCTTTTAAATTTAATCACGACTGACGTGATGGATATATAGAATAGAAGCATTTTTCCATAAATGTTTTTTATTCCTAGCAGACCTGATCACAAGGGCGTCCAGCTGTCGTTTTCTTCATTTACTGATTGGTTAATGTTGTCTTTTCTTGGCTTGTGCGTCACCAATTTCATTTGTGAGCTAGGACTTGCCAAAGACACATGAGAAACATTTTAACTTGTAAATTTAACTGGACTTACAAAACCCAGCGATATTTTTCCAATTTTTTTCCAGCCCACTGGGGTATACAAAAGAACACTTATACTCCCGACTTCTGACAGTCGTATTCAAGCGGATTTATCCAGAAAATTACGCTGTTTCAGAATCAGCACTCTCCCATAGAGTCAGCAGATAGGATTATCATCATCATCATTTGTAACATTTATAGCAACCAGATGTTTCCCAATACTGGAAGTATTTTCCTCCTTTTTAACTGTGAACCTCAAGAGCACGTTTTGCTACACTAACTATTCGCGGTGACATTTGTTCATCCAGGAAAAACCCACACCAGATTCGGCGTTCACCTCGATAGTCTTGACTTGTTAGAGGTTGAACTGGGGCCAATTTGGGACATAAAACCTGGCATTTTTGTATTCAGGATAATTGTATTTCCAAGGGATATCACCAAGAGTAGGTAAGCGTGATTGAGTGGCCACTGTATGACAGAGGGAGTAAATATTTTTCTTTGTTACAGGACCTTTACCAACATTGGGTTTTGCTTAGACTTGTTTACTTTACTGGGTAGCTGTAGTAGGAACTTGTTTCGATACTGTCTTTTCTGTAACATAGTGCTAACCTTTGACCTTTGGGTTATTAACTTTTTGGGTTCTTTTCTTAATACGGGTAGAGTACATTTATTCTGCTATTTCACATGTATGTAAATCTTATTTTCTTTGATCTTTCGTTAGATATTTGGTGTTGTCAAGTTTAAATGATAATAAATAACAAAAGAAACTTAATTTTGTGTGTTGGTCAGACCCATACCCAATTAACCGTAGTTTTTCACGTTTGTGTGTCTTGTTGTCACATAGCTGTGTGTGTGTGTAGTTAAACTTATATTTATATGTATGAGGAGGACAAGGTTTTCTTGTACTAAATTATAGTCGTATAGATAAGCTGGAATAGAGAAACTCACTCATTCCAGAGACATATCTTTTCCTTAAGGTATCACCCGTGAAATCTATGTCTCACGTACTTATCACCATCCACTCTACTCAGACGGGACCAATAATAACTCACAAACCTATCTGTACGACACATACACCTATTAAGCTAGTGTGTTGTTATACACAGAACTTGCCCTATGATGTGAATTCGTTAAATGTTTGTGCTCTAGAAGAAATTGAAGGTAATTGACTGAATTAATTAGTTACTTGTTCTATTGACTTTTTTGTGCCCCGAAACGAGGCATCATTCTATCGATTATCGGTTTTTGCTCCGGTTTAGCTATTGAGATCTGGTGTACTGTGATGTTGTTTCTGTAAGCTGTCCGTTACCCATATCCATATTGTCCTGGGTCATCGTCAATTTCCTTGATTTTTGGTTTGTTTACGCTTTCGTTGACTCATAAATCCATATCATTAGAGCGACAGTATTGTCACAACAACCAACACCAAAGTACGGACCGCTCTGAGATTCCAATTTTTTTTCCAAAATACAATTTTGCCTCGATTTGGTGAGGCACGCCGCGGTCAACCTAAACTAAAGGTTCGTTGGTTATATTAAAGCGCATATCCAAAAGTAAAAGACCTTGTGGTGTGGTTGCATTTAAAAAAAAGTAGTTTTGCTTCGTTTTAGCGAGGGGCGTCCCGTGTAGTCTAGACGCAAGGGCTGTCGGTTATATAAGGACGCAAGTCACATCATTGCAGTCTAATTTTATATGCCCGTGCTGTTAGCTGATTAACAATCACTTTCACAAGATGTCTGAACAAAATTACTTTTTGCCTGTGTAGCTATTGCTTTACTAGAGCAGTTTCAGATTTATATATCTCATAATTTTATGCGTGGAGGCATATCTGGAGTCATCCTTCTTTGACCACCAAATTATCATAATGCTACAAGATACATACGTGAAAGTGAACCTCTGTCTGTGAGACTAATTACACCCTCATTGACTCTTTAAATCATCCATTCACTTCCAGGGATTCCCCCTGTGGTGAAACATTTTGAGAACCCAGCATTGCTCGCTAAGATTGGATGAGTCAAGCCCCAGACTTTTACGTGGCTGGCAGCATGCGGGGGATCTCACTGTAAGGCGATGATAGACAGGGGAGCTGAGAAGTGGCTCTGTGTAGGACCTGAGAATTTCTTGGGAGAGCTCAGAACCTGAGTACAGTATTTTAGCTCTGCCTATTTGGAGAGCACCCATGAATGGCGGGGAATGTACAGAATTCCACACGCTTCTTACTCCTAGCTTGTTACCATGTGTGATGATCCTTTAAATGCAAGCCACTCCGGAGAAACTGGAGCACATGACTTCAGCTCAACACGTTACAGAATGGCAGAAAAGCCACAGAAAAACCTAGATCTACAGTGTAGATAATACCAAGGAGCCTTCAACTTGGTATTGACAGCAAAAGAGTGAGAAGCTCAGCAGCAGTAGTTAAATAACAACAACAACAACAATCTTGCGATTTTCAACCATATCTTTCTCTTCAGTTTTTATCACAGTCTGTTTCTTCAAACATTCAATTTTATTCATAGTAATGGTTTCCCTTGTTATGTGAATTTGTCTCCTTTCATCATTCATTTATTGTCTCCATTTTTCTTTTGGCTATTGTTCTCTTGTTCCGTTTAAAGATTGTCTTTTTTGTTCCATTAATGATTGTCTCCATTGTTCTTGGAAAATGTCAGGGCCACACGTTGATAACACGTTCTTATTATAAATATTGGAACAAAACAAACTTCAATAAATATAAAAGCGTTTTACAATTAAAGTATGAGCATGACAACTGAAACTGTTAGTGTTACACAAGGCACATTTTATTACATTGAAGCAAATCCTGGACAACTGAGACACTTATTGAAGGCACCATAAATATTGTGTCTCACTAGAATGTTAAAACATCTGTCAACATCTAAATGAACACACCCTTTATCCAAGTATTTCGCGCTCTTGTAATACCTAAATAAATAGTGAATTAGATAATTGAGTTTTTTAGAAGTACGTGAAATGACAAGAATTCTCAAAGTGTGTGTCTTTGATTCATTTCATTGTAATTTATGTCATGAATTCTAGCTTCCTAATTTGTATTCTCTATTTTTCTTTGTTATCCTCTCATGATGCCTTTATGTAATCTTTCTTTCTTCACAGTCCGACTTGATATATGCTGATGATATGGTATTAGTAGCAAACAGTGAAAAAGAGTTAGAGGAAATAATTGATATTGTTAATTCATTGTTACTGTACTTTTCAAAGAAGCATAGGTCTTCAACAAACATATGCCAAGTCTTACTGTACCGCGCCATCAGATCAAGGTGTTTACATGTCTGTCTCCATTTCTCTTCTCCATGTGTTCTTTGGTCTACCTCTACCTCGCTTATGCTGGTGATTCCAGAAGAAAAGCTGCCTGGTAATGTTATAAACAGGTTTCCTCGATGTGTGTCCTATCATTCTACATCGCTTTCTTTTCCTCTCTTTGCTTCCCTTTTGGGCCCTGGTAAATCACGGGTGTAAGATTCATGACATAACAGGGACAACAAGTAAAAATATGGTTCTTAGCTTAAATAGCAAATTAAAAAAAGGAGTAATGTTCATCTTGAGGAAAAAGACTTCTCCAGAATGCACTATCAAAGTAAATAGAACAGTTTTAAGACAGTTTCAAATACCTGGGAACGTCAATAACAACGGATGGAAAAAGCAGGTTAAAGGGAAAGAGTAGAATAGCCCAGGTAAAAAGCAATGTTCAGCAACATGAATAACCAACAACGTTTTGTCAAAGGAAGTATGTAAGACAGTTCATCGCTGTTATAAACATCCAATCTTTGCATATGGAAGTGAGTTATGGACAATTAATAAACTCACACAAACAGCTGTTTTAGAGACGAATATTAAGAACACCATGGATAGCTATAAAAAGTAATGGGGCTGTCACGAAAGTAGCCAACGCTCAAAGGTAGCTTACTACTTAATTAGAAGGAAAGTATCTACTTCCTTCGAGGGTGATATGAGACGAAGGAAAGCTGGAAAAATAATTCACATGTTAATTTTTGATAATTGAAAATAAATATTTAAACATTTACAAGTGAAAGATGCTGGGCATTTCTGTATTGACCACACCGGAAACAGAAGTCGTATCAACCGCATAAGGCACTCTGGTAAACGGATGCAGTGAGGTGTCTATTCTACTGCTTGAATTTCCGTTGGTCACGGTTGTATTTGGAATGACTGAAGCGTGACTGTTGTGATTTCTGGAGATAAATGTGTCACTGGGTTGTTCTTGAGGCTGGTGGTATGAAAACTGCTGCTGAAGATGATGATGTATAGAAGATTCTTGCCGTGGATGTTGGAAATCAGTCTGCATGTGTGGAAGTACTGGCCACTGCTGAAAGTGTGTCTGATTATGCACCGGGATGTATGTTTGTTGACTAAGTTGTTCATCTGGAGACGGCAGTTGCTGATGTAATTTGTTCTCCATTGGTTGTGTTTGCAGATCTTGAATGTGTTGCTGTAGACATTGTTCGTGTAGACAATTTTGCGGATGCTGATGCCAGTGAGGTTGGTTTTGCTGCTGAGGAAGCTGATATTGCTGATGTTGGGTTAACTTCTGATAGCTGCCACTGTACACGTGGTTGGATAGAGAGCCTTGGGGACTAACGAGAAGTGAATTATGATTACCTCTTTGGAATGTAGGACTTGCATGAGAATATGGCCCTTCGCATTGGCTACTGATCTGAACACACAGTTCTGTTGGCAGACTGTATTGCTTTCGGTGGGCAAACTGGCTCCGTGAAAACTCGGAGTTCGCTCGAGGACGTCTGTACGGACTCAAACATCTTAAATTATCATTATAGGTAGATGCATTCCCATCCAACGGGTTAGGTGGAGAGTTCACTGTTCTTCCTGAAGCCCACAGCTTTCTTTTTATATCAGCACGCGGAAACTTCATTTCATGTGCCCAATCTGGAAAGCTGTAGATAGATGGAGACGATGAACTTTTTCTAAAGCTTTTTGGAGACAGACGTCGGGAACCAATGCTCTCGTCTCCATAGTAGTCATAACAACCATCAGCAGCATTGTTGCCAGTGGTATCGAACTCTACACCTATCTCAGAAGGGGACTGCTCTTCATTATGATGTGGTTTACGCAAGGTTTGTGGTGGAACGTGAATATTGTTTCCCTGGGGTGTCGTTCTCATAACGAAATTATTTGGGTCATGTTCGAAACCTGGCGAGCTTTGGTGAGCCATTTGATAGCTGCCATTCACTTCTGGTAAGTGTTTAATAAACTGAGAATTTAAATTTGAAGACGCGTGTATGTTTTCTTGTAGACTGTCTTTTCTGAGACATGCGGAACTGAAATTACAACTGGTGTTTAGTGCATTAGACTGTATCACATCTGGAGATGAACCATGCATGTCTGGGCTCATTCGGGGAAAGTCTGTACTTGGTGACTCTATGTAACCATTTAGTACACTAGAGTTATTTGAGGTGGCCACAAAATTACTAACAGATGTACTTTGGCAGACACTGAGATCTGCTTTCGCTGAGATTTCATCAGAGTGTGTATTCCCAGGAAAACTTCGTGAAAGCCCAGAATTCGAGGCACTGGGGAGGGTATTCAAAATGTTTAGAAGTTCCGTAAACTCTGATGGGTCAGTAGGATTCTGATGCTGTTGCTGGGTCCTCATTATAACCCGGAAGTTGAAGCTGTATGTGTATCGTTTTCCGTTGACCTTTGAGAGAATCATTTTGTCATAGTAGTACCGCATAGCTCTGCTCACTTTGTCATAATTCATGTTGGGCTGTGGGGAAGAAAGAACATCTCGCGTTAAAAATTAGTTTTGACATTAAAAACATTTTCTTGTACTACTTTTAAAATGCATGATCAAAAATAAAGAACATGTTAAAGTAACAATCCCTTGACAAAACGGATAAACAAACAATTAAAACATTTTCAAAGACATCGTCTCAAAACATATGCGAGTGAAAGACAAAATATTCCTTTTATTTCTTGTATTTGAAAACTTCCTACCAGAAGAGGAGGTGATAAAGGCAGACCAGGAACCTAAAATATTTTAAAACAACCATGAATCTCACGACAATTATTAACGGCAACAGGAGGCAATGAAAAGAAGAAGACATAAGCATCCAGCAACGGGCAGCAGGCTTTTTTTTATTTTTTTACATTTTTTGCCAAATCGTCATCAGTATCTTTAAGCTCAAAAACTGAGCACATGTCTTCAACAAACACACGCCAAGTTCTCCTGTCTTGGGGCCAGACAACTGAGCACAAGTCTTTAACAAACACACACCAAGCTCTCCTGTCTTGGGGCCAGACAACTGAGCACAAGTCTTCAACAAACACACGCCAAACTCTCCTGTCTTGGGGCCAGACAACTGAGCACAAGTCTTCAACAAACACACGCCAAGCTCTCCTGTCTTGGTCCCAGACAACTGAGCACAAGTCTTTAACAAACACACGCCAAGTTCTCCTGTCTTGGGGCCAGACAACTGAGCACAAGTCTTCAACAAACACACACCAAGCTCTCCTGTCTTGGGGCCAGACAGCTGATCACAAGTCATCAACAAACACACGCAAGCTTTCCTTCATGGGGCCAGACAACTGAGCACAAGTCTTTAACAAACACACGCCAAGCTCTCCTGTCTTGGGGCCAGAAAACTGAGCACAAGTCTTCAACAAACACACACCAAGCTCTCCTGTCTTGGGGCCAGACAGCTGAGCACAAGTCTTCAACAAACACACGCAAACTTTCCTTCATGGGGCCAGAAAACTGAGCACAAGTCTTCAACAAACACACGCCAAGCTCTCCTGTCCTAGTGCCATCCGCTCAAGGTCTGTCAATGTCTTCTTTATTTCTTTATTTTGTGTCTCTGGTTCTCTTCTCAGTGTGTTGTTGTCTCCATCTATTTCTCTTATTCTGGAAATTCCCAAAAAGGACTGCCCTGTAAGGGTATCAACTGTTTTTCTTAATCCAACACCAGGGTACAATATTAAGGAACAATGAATAGAATTAACACGTTATTGTGAACATACAATAAGGGGGACTTAAAAAAGTTGCGCATAAGAGTAATCTTCTCCTCGGGCACAACAAGTTTACAGCAGAGTTTCTTAGCCTCTATGGATTTCTTAGGGTCCGTAAATGGATTCTACAGGGTGTTTGTAAATAATGTATAATTTAAAATTTAAAGTTTTTTTAATGTGCTTTTAGGAATATATTTCATTGCAAGAAGGGGTCCATAGCTGGTCTCAGCAACATTTGGAGGTCTTCCCAGTACAGTACAGTTCCCAAATTAAGACTGTATGAGAGCTGTGTACTTTCTGTGCTTCTCTAAGGTGCGGAATGCTGGAGAGTAACAGAGAAGGAAATGTTGAAACTGTCCTCCTTCCACACAAAATGCCTAAGGAAAATTGTCCGAATCTTTTAGCCGAATACCATCAGCAACCAAGAACTACTTATTCGGAGTAACCAGGAGGACATGCACACCATCATAGCTGGCAAACGAAGAATTAAAGGGGTCAATAGCCTTCATCAAACAATCGAAGAGGTCCATATCTTTCATCGAACAATCAAAGGGGTCCATAGCCTTCATTGAACAATCAAAGAGGTCAATAGCCTTCATTGAACAATCAAAGAGGTCAATAGCCTTCATTGAACAATCAAAGAGGTCAATAGCCTTCATTGAACAATCAAAGAGGTCAATAGCCCTCATTGAACAATCAAAGAGGTCAATAGCCTTCATTGAACAATCAAAGAGGTCAATAGCCTTCATTGAACAATCAAAGAGGTCAATAGCCTTCATTGAACAATCAAAGAGGTCCATAGCCTTCATCTAACAATCAAAGAGGTCAATAGCTTTCATTGAACAATCAAAGAGGTCAATAGCCTTCATTGAACAATCAAAGAGGTCCATAGCCTTCATTGAACAATCATAGAGGTCCATAGCCTTCATTGAACAATCAAAGAGGTCAATAGCCTTCATTGAACAATCAAAGAGGTCAATAGCTTTCATTGAACAATCAAAGAGGTCCATAGCCTTCATTGAACAATCATAGAGGTCCATAGCCTTCATTGAACAATCAAAGAGGTCAATAGCCTTCATTGAACAATCAAAGAGGTCAATAGCCTTCATTGAACAATCAAAGAGGTCAATAGCCTTCATTGAATAATCAAAGAGGTCCATAGCATTTATTGAACAATCAAAGAGGTCAGTAGCCTTCATTGAACAATTAAAGAGTTCAATAGCCTTCATCTAACAATCAAAGAGGTCAATAGCCTTCATTGAACAATCAAAGAGGTCAATAGCCTTCATTGAACAATCAAAGAGGTCATAGCCTTCATCTAACAATCAAAGAGGTCAATAGCCTTCATTGAACAATCAAAGAGGTCAATAGCCTTCATTGAACAATCAAAGAGGTCAATAGCCTTCATTGAACAAAGAGGTCCATAGCCTTCATTGAACAATCAAAGAGGTCATTAGCCTTCATTGAACAATCAAAGAGGTCCACAGCATTCATTGAACAATCAAAGAGGTCAATAGCCTTCATTGAACAAAGAGGTCAATAGCCTTCATTGAACAATCAAAGAGGTCCATAGCCTTCATCTAACAATCAATCAAAGAGGTCAATAGCCTTCATTGAACAATCAAAGAGGTCAATAGCCTTCATCTAACAATCAAAGAGGTCAATAGCCTTCATCGAACAATCAAAGAGGTCAATAGCCTTTATTGAACAATCAAAGAGGTCAACAGCCTTCATTGAACAATCAAAGAGGTCCATAGCCTTCATTGAACAATCAAAGAGGTCCATAGAATTCATTGAACAATCAAGGAGGTCCATAGCCTTCATTGAACAATCAAAGAGGTCAATAGCCTTCATTGAACAATAAAGAGGTCAATAGCCTTCATCTAACAATCAAAGAGGTCAATAGTGTTCATTGAACAAAGAGGTCAATAGCCTTCATTGAACAATCAAATAGGTCCATAGCCTTCATCTAACAATCAAAGAGGTCAATAGCCTTCATTGAACAATCAAAGAGGTCAATAGCCTTCATTGAACAATCAAAGAGGTCAATAGCCTTCATTGAACAATCAAAGAGGTCCATAGCCTTCATCTAACAATCAAAGAGGTGAATAGCCTTCATTGAACAATCAAAGAGGTCAATAGCCTTCATTAAACAATCAAAGAGGTCCATAGCCTTCACTGAACAATCAAAGAGGTCAATAGCCTTCATTGAACAATTAAAGAGGTCAATAGCCTTCATCTAACAATCAAAGAGGTCAATAGCCTTCATTGAACAATCAAAGAGGTCAATAGCCTTCATTGAACAATCAAAGAGGTCAATAGCCTTCATTGAACAATCAAAGAGGTCTATAACCTTCATCTAACAATCAAAGAGGTCAATAGCCTTCATTGAACAATCTAAGAGGTCAATAGCCTTCATTGAACAATCAAAGAGGTCAATAGCCTTCATTGAACAATCAAAGAGGTCCATAGCCTTCATTGAACAATCAAAGATGTCCATAGATTTCATTGAACAATCAAAGAGGTCAATAGCCTTCATTGAACAATCAAAGAGGTCAATAGCCTTCATTGAACAAAGAGGTCAATAGCCTTCATCTAACAATCAAAGAGGTCAATAGCCTTCATTGAACAATCAAAGAGGTCAATAGCCTTCATTGAACAATCAAAGAGGTCAATAGCCTTCATTGAACAATCAAAGAGGTCAATAGCCTTCATTGAACAATCAAAGAGGTCAATAGCCTTCATTGAACAATCAAAGAGGTCCATAGCCTTCATTGAACAATCAAAGAGGTCAATAGCCTTCATCTAACAATCAAAGAGGTCAATAGCCTTCATTGAACAATCAAAGAGGTCAATAGCCTTCATTGAACAATCAAAGAGGTCAATAGCCTTCATCTAACAATCAAAGAGGTCAATAGCCTTCATTGAACAATCAAAGAGGTCAATAGCCTTCGTTGAACAATCAAAGAGGTCCATAGCCTTCATTGAACAATCAAAGAGGTCCATAGCCTTCATTGAACAATCAAAGAGGTCCATAGTCTTCATCGAGCAATCAAAGGGGTCCGTGGCCCAAAAAAGGCTAAGAAACCCTACGTGACATACATGAACCAAAGCTACAAATCGCGTGAAGTTCTCAGCGCATGATATTTAAGAATTGAAAAGGAATATAAAGACACATGTCATATGAATGTCAAGGTTACAATATCATGTAGTCTTCCGTTAAAGCAGAAGTCAAGAGATTAACCATACTGAGCCTTTAGCTTCCTTTGGAGCATGAGAGTTTAATCAGACCAATCAAGTCTCTGCTATAGAAAGACTAATCACCATTACCCTTCAGCCGCCATTTAACCCAGTGGTACTGAACATGGGTCATATTGTTCCCAGGGGAGCATGCCATATTTCTTGGGGGCCACAGTAAAATGGTAAAGTACCTTTTTTTTCTAGCTCAGCGACTATGAGGTGGGCCGTAGAGGTCAATGAGGCTCAGAAGGGGGCCATGCGCAAATAAAGGTTGAGAACCTCTGATCTAACTCATGCCACGTACCATTTCCATGTCTTCCACATCATTGTCGTCCCTTCTCCAGTTCTCTTTTCTATGTGTTTTTTTCAGTCTACCTCATGTGGGATTCCAGAACATGAACGGCCTATTAAGGCTATCAACAGATTTTCTCATAGTATGTCCTATCAGAAATATGCTAGCGTCTCGCTCCAGTCAACCCACCTCTAAATGGATGCCTGACTCTGCTGGTGTGTTAGGGAAGGCAGCAAGGAAGAGAGCTGGCCATTCCACATCATGAAAAGCGGGGCCTAGTATGGTCAAGTCTCTAACGCTGTGCCTCCATACGGCATCGTCCATACGGCATCGTCCATACGTCGTCGTCCATACGGCATCGTCCATACGGCATCGTCCATACGGCATCGCCCATACGGCGTCGTCCATACGGCATCGTCTACTAAGGAAGCTACCTTTACCGTTATGTCCTGTCCATCGTCAGCAGCTTCTTCTCACTTCTTGTTGCACCAGCACATTTGACTAAGACATTCTTCTGTGTGGGACGGCTGAGTTGGTTTATTCCAAGTTGATGACACAGAAGTGACAAGTTATCGACACAATCTAGATCGCTTAGCTGAATTCCAATTCTCTGTCCACACTGTCAAATGCTTTTTCATAATCCACAAATGCAATGTTAACCAATACCCTTTAGCTCCGTAGGGAGCAGAGGCCTTTAACAAACACATGCCTAGTCCTCCTGTCACGTGCCATCCGCTCAAGTTCTTTCCATGTTTTTCTTCATCAGTCGGCAACCCAGACTCCTTTCGGCTTTCTCTGAGGTGCTCCATACGCCTCCTTTCCAGAGGACCTTCTGTCTTGGACGGCTGAGCTGATTTATATTCTATATGACTTATCCATAGTGTTTGTTGACGTTTTTGTGGTTAAAAGTTTTTTTTACAGGATAGGGTAACCAGTGCCATGCCCAACCCACCTTAGCCGCTTTTTACGACATGCCTGGTAGGGTTCAGTGTTACTATTCGTTGTTACATTTTCGTGCCCCGGTAACACACAGGTGCCACTAATGCAATGTAAAGAGGTGAACGTCCATTCTTAACTTTTATTTAGTTGACATATAAACTACTGCTGTTGAAACTTTTTGACTTTCAATTTCTACATAATGCAGTAAAAGCTTTGTTCGTGCAGATTCTGACTTACCTTGTTTTTCCTCTTGCCCCATCTCCTGGCCACCTCCTCCGGATCAACCATGCGGAATTCTCCCTTGTTGCCCACCCACTTGATGCAGTTGTCGTTGGTGCTGTCTGTAAGAAGTTCCAGCAAGAACTGCCACAACTGGACCTGTCCACTGCCTGTTTGAAGATAGATGGAAATAATTTCTTCATCATTATCTTCTTGTTTGCTCCTTATGGAACACAGAGCCCCGTGTAGTAGCCAGGGCTCTGTGATGAGACAAGCCAGATTATGTCTACGTCTACTTCAGGCATGTCGTACATGGCCACTAAAATTAGGTTTTGCATAAGGCGGGCAACCTCGTCATGAATAACTAATTGCTACAAAAACGACAGCAACAAGAACATGTCAATGTTTGGTGCTGGCTTCCTGTAAGGAGGGCCAGCTTCAGTGGTGGCTCAAGGCTGCACAAGGAGCCAAGATGATGATGATGATGGAGCATAGACCAACCACTACAGCTTACTCTCTAACACGAACTTGACATTGATGCATATGCTTCTTTGGCAGGTGGTTAATGTAGCAATCAGTTTGACATGATAATGTGCCAGCCCTGTATATAACATCACATTAATTGGCCTTCTACGACATGCCTGAGGGCTCAGTTGCCATATTCTTTCTATTTATCTCATCAGAGGCCCCACGGAACTATATTGTGATCAGAGGCCCCACGGAACTATATTGTGATCAGAGGCCCCACGGAACTATATTGTGATCAGAGGCCCCACGGAACTATATCGTGATTAGAGGCCCCACGGAACTATATTGTGATCAGAGGCCCTACGGAACTATATTGTGATCAGAGGCCACACGGAACTTTATTGTGATCATATTTAAGGTAACACAAGAGCATTATGGGACGAACATGCGCAGCAATTAATCACGATACCAGGACATCACAGTTGTATCCAAATCAATTAATGTCCAAAACAAATATTGACACATACATTTAATACAATTATATGACGCAACGTTTTGGTACTGACAATTTGGTCTAAGACAGCTCCCGTACTCCAAACCGGCATGTGGCGGTACTAGTGGTGCAGCTGTACCGGGAACTGTCTGCTTGGGAGGGGCGCCGATACTTTTTTTTATTATTTTTAAAAAAAAAAAAATTAAAATGTAAAAGAATAATTGAAACTGGATTGGTTCAGAGTTTAAAGCACAAACTATTTTTATTTTTACATTTATTCCATTTCTTAAATATATTTTTTTTCAAATATTCCATGTCCAGATATTAGTCATGTTTTTTGTTTGACCAACACAGCACCGAGAGCACGTCCGTAATTAAGCGTGAATAAATAAATACATCAACGACTAAACAAAAGATGTTAAAAACAAATTAATGTAGTTGTACAATGCTATAGTGAACGGAGAATCCAATTAACAGAGTGGTTACAGCGCTGGCCTATTGCGACAAAGGTGCTAGTTTTGAATCACGGTACCGACACGCTCCAGTCTACCCAGCTGTAAATGGGTACCTGCTCTTTGAGTTACGGAAGGATATAAGCCAGCGATGAAGGGGACAGGTCACCCCATCTCTCGATGCTGGATTTAGTCTAGTGAAATCTCTAACACTTCACTCCTCTACGGCAGAAGCTGCTGTGGGACTACCTTTACCTTGTCAGTGAACGCTTGGGTCAAGTTACAGGGTCAAGTTACAGGGTCAAGTTACAGGGTCAAGTTACAAGGTGAACCAACTCATTAGCATGAAATTGAGTCTCGCAAGAGTACACTACAGTACGGCACGGGATCGGCAAGCAGTCGATCCCGATCCACCGCTAGCTCCCAGTGGGAGATTTGGTAGATCTGTAGGCTGCAGCGGTGGAAGTAGAAAGACTCTTTAAAGTAGGGACATTTCGGACTAGACCTCTCTCGCAGGCATTTAAAATCGTGGTGTCCCCGGGATCAAAGGTACTTTTCCAGAAGGAAAACTCTCGAGCTGTCTGCTAAAATGTATTCGTGAACTGAATGCGATAGGAACGTCATCTCTTTTTTGTAAGGCTTATCAATATCCCCCCTCCCCCTCGCTTGAAATCACATACACACACACTCACACACATATATATATATAGATGTTAACAGTCCCAATTAAGATGGTTTGGCCATGTCTGCAGAATGGGAGAAGATCGGATACCACGACAAGCATGGGAAACAAAGAGCCAGGGATCCAGACCCCGAGGACGACCCAGAGTCCGCTGGGAGGACAACATTAGACAATCTTTGAAGGACCGAGGACTAGAATGGAACCAGGCCAGGAGGAAGACAGCCGATAGGATAGTCTGGCGCTCTCTCTTCCAAACCTCTACACCTCACGGTAGAAGGAGAACGACTAAGTAAGTAAGTAAGTAAGATGTTTAGAAAGGTGAGTGTTACTAACGTAGATGCTAAGATATCCTGGGTTGCCTAACACTGCAATACTGTATTGCGCCATCACGAGTACTCGCACTACCCAGCAAAATATCTCGGGTCTGCTCGCACTAACCTTGTGACCTTTTCAAAATCTGCCTAATCATGCAACACAGGCTGCGACGGACAAGGCCAGTTGGGAGATTTAATCAGATCAAGTCCCAATTAATTAATCTTATCAGAAACTAATCTATCACTTAAAGAGCTAGGTAGGTGTAGTTATGATGAAAAATATCGATTTTAAGCCAAGGATTTATGTCACTCCAATATTTGAACAAAGATTAGTCAATTTTGTTGACCTCCGATATAACATTTTAGTTTGACCTATTACAGACGTGAGACTTAGTTGGCATTGGTCTGTATTTCTTGTGTTTTTTGTTCGTGTTCTCATCTGTCTACATACGTGTTCAGTATTATGTACTGTTCTTCTTCAAAGTACACTGACCTTGTCAAGAAACTCTGTCTAATTATTCTTACACTTTGTCTGGAATTAAGTTCATCTGGTTGGAGCCAGTTCTTGGACACGTTTTAGATAAATATTGTATTTCTTACATTAACAAAGTTGAAGGGGCAGGCACTGATATCAAAATAGTGATATAGAAGGCAAGAAGAACTTTCACTGCATTGGGAAATGTATTGAAATGAAAAGAAAATTAAGTCCAACACCAAAATAAGAAATTTCAACACACATGCCGTCAGACCTATTGCATGGCTCCGAAACACGGAGAATAATAAAAACAACCGAGAGTCTACAGACTTTCATAAATGGGTCCTTGTGTAGAATAGAAGGATTGAGATGGTATGACAAGGTCACCAATGTGGAACTGATGACAACAACCAGACAAGTACCAGTGGAACAAGAGATGAGAAGAAGACGTTGGCGATGGATAGGACACACACTGAGGACACATGTTGATAGCATTACAAGACAGTTTTCTTATGGATTCTCCTTTGTAAAAGAGATAGAGGGAAGCCAACAAATATAATAATAATTATATCTCCTTCCTCCTCATCTTGTTCATTCCTTCTCATCTTTCTTCTTGTTCATTCCTTCTCATCTTTCTTCTTGTTCATTCCTTATCATCTTTCTTCTTGTTCATTCCTTATCATCTTTCTTCTTGTTCATTCCTTCCCATCTTTCTTCTTGTTCATTCCTTCTCATCTTGTTCATTCCTTCTCATCTTTCTTCTTGTTCATTCCTTCTCATCTTGTTCATTCCTTCTCATCTTTCTTCTTGTTCATTCCTTCTCATCTTGTTCATTCCTTCTCATCTTTCTTCTTGTTCATTCCTTCTCATCTTTCTTCTTGTTCATTCCTTCTCATATTTCTTCTTGTTCATTCCTTCTCATCTTTCTTCTTGTTCATTCCTTCTCATCTTTCTTCTTGTTCATTCCTTCTCATCTTTCTTCTTGTTCATTCCTTCTCATCTTGTTCATTCCTTCTCATCTTGTTCATTCCTTCTCATCTTTCTTCTTGTTCATTCCTTCTCATCTTTCTTCTTGTTCATTCCTTCTCATCTTTCTTCTTGTTCATTCCTTCTCATCTTTCTTCTTGTTCATTCCTTCTCATCTTTCTTCTTGTTCATTCCTTCTCATCTTTCTTCTTGTTCATTCCTTCTCATCTTTCTTCTTGTTCATTCCTTCTCATCTTTCTTCTTGTTCATTCCTTATCATCTTTCTTCTTGTTCATTCCTTATCATCTTGTTCATTCCTTCTCATCTTTCTTCTTGTTCATTCCTTCTCATCTTGTTCATTCCTTCTCATCTTTCTTCTTGTTCATTCCTTCTCATCTTGTTCATTCCTTCTCATCTTTCTTCTTGTTCATTCCTTCTCATCTTTCTTCTTGTTCATTCCTTCTCATATTTCTTCTTGTTCATTCCTTATCATCTTTCTTCTTGTTCATTCCTTATCATCTTTCTTCTTGTTCATTCCTTCCCATCTTTCTTCTTGTTCATTCCTTCTCATCTTGTTCATTCCTTCTCATCTTTCTTCTTGTTCATTCCTTCTCATCTTTCTTCTTGTTCATTCCTTCTCATCTTTCTTCTTGTTCATTCCTTCTCATCTTTCTTCTTGTTCATTCCTTATCATCTTTCTTCTTGTTCATTCCTTCCCATCTTTCTTCTTGTTCATTCCTTCTCATCTTGTTCATTCCTTCTCATCTTTCTTCTTGTTCATTCCTTCCCATCTTTCTTCTTGTTCATTCCTTCTCATCTTGTTCATTCCTTCTCATCTTTCTTCTTGTTCATTCCTTCTCATCTTGTTCATTCCTTCTCATCTTTCTTCTTGTTCATTCCTTCT
The DNA here is from genome assembly GCA_024509875.1 of Oreohelix idahoensis. Lineage (NCBI taxonomy): Eukaryota > Metazoa > Mollusca > Gastropoda > Stylommatophora > Oreohelicidae > Oreohelix > Oreohelix idahoensis. Next base: position 416,892 of record JAMPIV010015499.1, read on the forward strand.
CATCTTTCTTCTTGTTCATTCCTTATCATCTTTCTTCTTGTTCATTCCTTCCCATCTTTCTTCTTGTTCATTCTTTCTCATCTTGTTCATTCCTTCTCATCTTTCTTCTTGTTCATTCCTTCTCATCTTGTTCATTCCTTCTCATCTTTCTTCTTGTTCATTCCTTCTCATCTTTCTTCTTGTTCATTCCTTCCCATCTTTCTTCTTGTTCATTCCTTCTCATCTTGTTCATTCCTTCTCATCTTTCTTCTTGTTCATTCCTTCTCATCTTGTTCATTCCTTCTCATCTTTCTTCTTGTTCATTCCTTCTCATCTTGTTCATTCCTTCTCATCTTTCTTCTTGTTCATTCCTTCTCATCTTTCTTCTTGTTCATTCCTTCTCATCTTTCTTCTTGTTCATTCCTTATCATCTTTCTTCTTGTTCATTCCTTATCATCTTTCTTCTTGTTCATTCCTTCCCATCTTTCTTCTTGTTCATTCCTTCCCTTCTTGTTCATTCCTTCTCATCTTTCTTCTTGTTCATTCCTTCTCATCTTGTTCATTCCTTCTCATCTTTCTTCTTGTTCATTCCTTCTCATCTTTCTTCTTGTTCATTCCTTCTCATCTTTCTTCTTGTTCATTCCTTATCATCTTTCTTCTTGTTCATTCCTTCCCATCTTTCTTCTTGTTCATTCCTTCTCATCTTTCTTCTGCTTTTATTTGTTTTGTTTTTCTTCTTATTTCTTCCTCCTCATATTTTATTTCTTTCTTCCCACTCTTCCTTATTGTTCTATTTTCTTTCTTTTTCTTCATCATCTTTTATCCTTTTGTTTCTTCTTTTTCTTCTTCCTTATACTTATTATTTTTCCGTCTTCTGTTTTTTTATTCGCCCTTCTCATCTTTCATTAGCTTCTTCTTTTTCTTATCTGATTTTCTCTCTTTTTGTCTTTATTCATCTTCAGATTTCATGTCTCTAAGATTTTCACGCAGACAGTCATCTCGTGTCCTGTCTGTCCAGTTTCTCTCCAGTTTTCAATTCTCAGCATTACTGGGTTATTTCTATTCTGCTCATCCAAATTTCTTCTTGAACTTCCCATGACCTTGTGCCCTAAATTGTACAACCCTCTTGTCTCTCTGTTACCTTACATTAGTTTCATTTATGTCATCCAGATAGGTCTGTGTATTTTCAGCAACAAACCCCAAATCTCGTCAGCAGAATTAAGAACAAAATGTAAAATTTTAAACATCGTTGTTTAATAAAGGTAAACCTCGTACAATTTTTGAATTGTTTCTATAATTTTGTGTGTGGATGGTTGTATACCGCTCCACCTATGTTCCAGTCTTGACTTGTGGATGCGAGTCATGGACAATGGCTACAACCAACAAAAGCCAGCTCCAAACCTCAGAAGTGAGCAATCCGAGGAAGGTGGTTGACGTAACAAGAAAATACATGGTCTGCAACCAGTGTAACGCCATGACCTAAAAACCCAGTCCCTGCAGACCCAAGTGGAACAGTCCCAAATACGACGGTTTGACCATGTTTCCAGAATGGGAAAAATCGGCTACCACGAAAAATATGGGAAACTAATAGCCAGGGATTCAGACGTCCAGGACGACCCAGAGTTCGCTGAGAGGACAACATCAGACAATCTCTGAAGGAACGAGGACTATATTGGAACCGGGCCAGGAGGAAGATAACCAATATGATAATATGGCGCTCTTTCTGGCAAACCTGTACAGCCCAGAGCTGTGACGATACGATTGTGCGATCTCCCGTCCACTCCGTCAGTATCACTTTTTTTCTTCATTTTTCTCTTCCTCTCACTCATCGCTTTTATTTGACATAAATGTTGCCCTTTCATTCATTTTTTTACTCTCTATGCTGAATCTAGTAGGGGAAAATCTCTAACACTCCACTCCCCTACGGAAGTATTTGCTATAGGACTGTCTTTATCTTGTTTACCACTCCTCAGACGTATTTAGGTTCCACCAGGTGAACTGTGGTATTATCGTAACAATATCTAGTCATCAGACCGGTCACCCACTTATCTCTTTGAATCCGTCTGACCACCTTTGGAAACGTGTCGGTCCAACATTTGACCCCAGTGAAAAGCTGCTGATCGTGTTGACACAAGCTTGTGTTGTGCGTACGATGAAAGAAGACAACATTGTATGACCAGACATCTGTCTGGCGGAGGCACGCATATAAAGGCGATAATTGGATAACCTATCGGGGTAGACATCTTGGCGGAAGACATTACGCCAGGAAAACATGGTCACAATATTGTGAGAGGCCTGAACAATATTACGTCTTATTATAAAGAGGTCACGCGTGGAATTTTAAATTTAATATTAAAACACGTTAGGGGATATTTTGAATTAAATTACTTCCCCACCCAAACAGTGCTAGAGAAAATTGATTGGTTTGATTTGAGATGCCGGAATAAACAATGCATCCTATTGGAACATTCGGCGGAAACACCATCTGTTAACTGAACTGAGAATGAGAGATATAATCTAGTGAACTAAGAAACACAGAACAGACAGCTTCGCAACTTCATACGAGCAACTCCCAACAGCCAGACAGAGAAGGATCGGACCTAGCATTCCTATATCAAAAGTGACAGATCGACAGTATTTGGGCAACTCTGAAACCCTAAGAGTAAACCCGCATATTTAAATACACAGACTGTAAAACTTCAGGACTTTATAAATACAAGACTGGAAACCTAGGAATTGAATCATCAGTCATAAGAGAAATAATATCCCAGACCAAGTGTATCGCAGAACACCCGTCGAAGAGGAATCACTAGTTTCCCAGGCCACGTGATTCATAGAACACTGTCATAAGAGGAAATTCTCAGACGAAATTGATTCGAGAGCATATGCACCGAAATTGCTCGCTTCCATCTGACATCTGCGCAAGGAAATTGTGTATTCCCAAAATTGTGTGGTAAGTGTAAACAATTTATTTACAAATGTAACTTCTACAGGTTTCTTGCTAAGTAGTTAGATACAAGGCTGGCAACCTCAACATATGAAAATATGAGATGCATGAACCACTACTGCAAGAGCCAGTGATTGTTTCTAACTAATCGTGCGGGAAACCTGGCAGCAGAGCGACCCCAGACTCCAACTGGAGTAGTGATGAGTGATGACTATATGTGCCTCAAGTGTAACATATTATCTTGTGAGATTTACGTACCTTTTTTAATTGTAATTCAGGCAAAACATTATTCCCGCACTCCAGACGCAATTTCGTAGTTAACACCCAGAAGGATAGGGGAGAATTTTTATCATATTCCCTGAGTTACACTGTGTGCTCGGGAATTTAATTCTTCTGAGAGGTTAACATTGGTGGATGGAGCGCATGACAATAGGCCTGTTGGTTTGCGGCGAACAAATGTACTCAGCAGGCATTTGTTTCTTTCTATTTGTCTAAAGTTCGTGGTTACAAGCCATCAGACGATTTGTGGTACTAACGCCGCTAGTGTGAGAGAAAAGCATCCATCATAACCGCCTACAGTGGAAGGGAGTGTGGAGAAGGTTTCGTCATCACAGAATTGATGAACCACAGCTTCAGGACTCACTCATACAAGCTAAGTGCTAACTAAAAGGCACCAGCAAAAACATGGACATTTCAGTTAAACTTTAAGTATAACGTTAAAATCCCACCTACGTCTCAACGACGAGAACTTTATAACATTCAAAATTCCACTAATCTTTCCATATTTATTTTAACCTGTTAAAGACTATTTCACTATTAAATTTGTTACCTGTTGTTTTAAAACTAAACAATAAAAGTTGATTCAGTTATATGTATGAAAGCAAACGTATGAGCCAGAATATTTAATATATATATATACATAAATACTTCGACATATATTTACACTAAACAGAGCTATACCTTATAAGAGGGATTTCGTTGGATTACACCAACTGGGGGTTTGAACGGGCTAAACCATTGCTTAAATCCTTCTCAAAAGGGGACGGACCAGATATAATGCGTTAACATTTGTTCAGCACAATGCAACATTGTTCGTGACTTCTGGAAATATCTTGTGAAGGCTCCCTTCAAGTAGAAGTATTATTAATCTTCTATCTACATCTCTGCCAAGAGTAATCTTGCGTGCAGGTAGATACATTGGAAGCCAATATTAAATACTCTTGAGTTTTGGTCACTGTTGGACCACTACTGCAAAGCAGGGGAGGCAATCCGTGACATGAACGACTTAGTAAGTATTTATTTGTAAATGTGAAAACACCATATTTTACTAGCAATATTTAAGTGTTATGTTTTTAATCGACAGATTTAGAGTTTTTATGTTTGTAAAGTGTCTTTTATCTCAAATATCAGGACCTTCACATAATATGGCTATAACGCAGATAACAACAAAGAAACAACTACGAAGTTCCAGACTTTTTAAAATGGTGTTTGCACAGAAATGATATGAGAAGATTACCAACGTGGAACTCATCCAGTAAAACACCAGTAGCGCATGAGTCGACGAAACCACTTTAACACTGGATGGGACACGTTGATGAAACTGAATGATAGCGTTACAAGACAGTTCGTGGAATGAAAAATACAAATACCATAGACTATTCCAGGGTAGTTTATTGTTTTGTCCTTCTAGTTCAAACGTCGATGATGTCATAGAAGCTGAAGATAACAAATTTACAGGTAATAGACCAGAGAACGAGACAAATACATGGAATAGGTCTCGTGTTTGGCTCTGTTATTATCTGAGACTATTAGAAGAAAACAAATATTATCACAAGTAACTTCAAGGAGCCCAGACCTGTGTCAAAGACTTTTAAAACTAAAGTTACATCCCCTTTTAATATCTTTTGTGCGAATTATTTAGTTAACTGTTGTTCTTAGACTCTGTGTTGTTTCGCTTCATTTGCAGAATCTGAGCACAGTAAAGAAACGTCCGATTTGCAGTGGTTTGAGCGCTGGCCTCTCACGGCAAAGGTACTGGGTTCGAAACATGGTGGTGTCAAGCTCCAATCTACGCAGCTATGAATACTTGACTCTGCTCTTGAATTAGGGAAGGCAAAGGTACCGAGGACGGGAGCTGGACACCCCCCCTCCCCCCATCCCCCTCTCGAAGCTGGACCTAGTATAGTGAAATATCTACCATTTCACTAGCCCCTATCTGCAACGTGTTTCCCTATACCATTTTTAATCAGGTTTCGAAGCTAAAATTTTCCATAACCTATTGCTTAAATAAGGTATATTCGAATTCCAGCGGGTTGGGATAATTCATGGAAGTGTTTGACGCTAAGAGTGGTATTATAATGCTGTAATTAATGTTTACTTGTCACTTTTGGTACCTGGATCGCCAGCTTCACCAAATAAGAAATGTGGATCGTGGTCGTAAATACGTTGAGAACCATCGAATTAGATAGAGAGAACAAGAAATCTGGTAAGAACCCCTGGGAGAGTCAGGATACACACTTACAGTCAGCAAAAATGCCAAAATTTTTTAATGAAGTAGGGTGAACAGTTCTCTTCCTCGCTGCCTTGTTGCCTTCCCTAACTCAAGAGCAGAGTCGAGTACCTATTTACAGCTGTGTAGACAGGAGCGAGACACTACCAGGTTTCAAACCCGGAACCCAGTTACTATGCCGCGAGAAGACAACTATCTTTCCGCTGAGCTAATCGGACTGGGGAAGGGGAAAGAAAAAGTTGCAGACGTGAAGATTGACAGCATTAAATAAGACATATATAAACTCAGTTTCAATTCAACGGTTGATGTTTTCATTCCTTCATTCATTTAATCATTCATTCACTTATTAATTCAATGATTCATTCAATCAATCATTCATTCATTGTTGTTGTTTTGAAAAGGTGATGGGTGGAGAACGGGCACGTAACAACTGACCATTATTGCCTCTTCTCGTTCCATCTTGGTCTACTCTGTTCAACCTGAAAATTGGTTATATTTGGGGTATTTAGTGTCATTTTATTTACTAATTTTGTATTAAATTTAAATAACTTGTCTTTTGCAGTTGCTGGTTTTAATTTGTATTAGTATTTGTCATTTGATTTTCTCTTTTGTATTGTTTATAGTTAACTATTGTCCTTTACACTTGGTTTTAATTTGTATTAGTATTTGTTCTTTTTGAGTTGTATTTTTTTTAAACCTCGTTGTCTTTCCTTGTCCTATGAGTAGTTAGTAAGTTAGCTAATTTTTCGGTTTTTTTTTTTAATGCTTTGTTAGTTTTTGTTGCTTAATTTCTATTTGGTTGAATGTCTATTTTGAAGTATTATTTTTGTTATTGTTGTTAATATTGTCATTGTTACTAACCTTATATGTTTTCCTTTGTTTTACGTATATATCGTTTAAGTATTGATTGGGCTTCCCCTGGGGCATCTATACTTAAAACTATATCCCCTGTCATGTCTATATTGTGATTTCTATAGTAAGTTTTTAATTCAAGCCTTTGTTGTTCGTACTTTTTACAGTGGATCAGGTAGTGGTCTATGTCATTTTCTTCCCGACATTCTTGGCAGTGTGGTTCCTCTATCATAAAGTATGCTGCACCGAGGCAGGTACCAACCTTTAATTCTTCTCTGACCTGGCACATGCTTGTTGGTTCTTTTAGAAGTTTGAATGCGTGTCTGCCTTTACTACTGTCCTTCCATGTTGTTTTCAATTCCTCGTTTATGGTTAGTTTCACGTGGCTCTTAATCTCCGATATTGCAAGTCCTGCACTTATATTGTTTTTACTTATTCTTCCATATTTGGCAAACTGGTCTGCCATCTATGGTCACCAGATGAGGCGGAAAATTTTTAGTCCACTATGTGTGCTGGGCCGGCCCACACGTGTGCCGACGGTCAAGAATAAATAGCCTCACTCCGTGAATTCTCTGTTTCTTAGTGATGTATTAATTGCTAGAATTTCTTCCTTTATGTCTGGCTGGCTGCACTTACCTGGGTGTTCTAGTGCTTGTAGTGATGACAGTGAGTCTGTAAAAATCGTTATTGCTTCTGGCGGATTATCTTCGATTATTTCTAAACTTTTTAGAATTGCTACCATCTCCGCGGTTAAAATCGAAGCCACTCCAGTTACACTGTAACTCTTCTTAATTCCCCACTGTGGTATTACTACTCTTGCACCTAGTTGTCCACTATCGCCCTTGGATTCATCAGTGTGAACAGCCAGACTTTGTTTTGTTAGTTGATTTATGAACTGTCTACTTATCATTTTGGCTTCCCTATCTTCTATGTTCTGTTTAATCTTTTCAGTAAGTGTGTTGTCTATGATTGGTGCTTTTAGTTCCCAGGGTGGTATTGTGCTTCTATATTTATTACTATTATTGATTGTGTTTGATAGTTCTTTTAAATGTATTAGATCTTCTATAGTTCTCCACCCTGTTGGATATCTTTCTTTTTTCAAGGGGACATCCCCTATACTTGGTTTGTTTTCGACAAATGCGTTATGTGCTGGAAGGGTCACTTCTTGTGCTTCTTTGCTACAATAATTTAGTCTTAGTTCTTTCTGTCTTAGATCAAGGGGCGGTATGCCGAGAGCTACTTCTAGTACTTCTACTGATGTTGATCTAAATGCGCCTGAAATGGTTCTCATGGCTGCATTTTGAATTCTGTCTAGTTTTGCTTTGCTAGACGTTGAAGCTGCGTCGTAGACTATGCTAGCATAGTCTAGTTTCCCCCTGATGAAAGACTTGTAGAACATAAGCATTATTTCATTGCTGGCTCCCCATCCATTACCTTTTACTATCCTTAGCAAATTTAGGGGTCCCCTACAGCTTTCTACTAAATTGTCTATATGTTTATTCCAATTTAGTTGTTTATCTAAAGTTATGCCAAGAAATCTAGTTGTTGAGGAGGTACATATTTTCTGTTCTTTAATGGTTATATTGATTACAAAAAACTACAAAATCAAATAGACAAAGTGTCAGAATGGATTAACATTTGAGGCTTCCAAATTAATGTAAACAACACAGTTGGTATGATATTCAGCAAAGGATTTTTAAAGAAAAATAACAAAATTCATTCATTCATTCCCCTTGTTCCATATGTAGCAAACGCCTTCAACACATTCACGCCAAGCTTTACCGTTTTGTGCCATCCATCCATGGTCTTTCTACGTCTTTCCCTTCCGTCGTTAGTATTTCTGGTTTTCACCCAGATGATCCTGGTTCGATTCTTTTCATGGGAACAATATATTAACTCTAATACGTCAATCAGCCCCGTGTAGATACATGTTGGTTCATTTAAAAAAAAAAATTCATTTTCGTCTTTCTCCAGTTCCTTTCTATTTATTTCTGTTACCCTGAGGTTTCCATAGCAAGGACTTCCATGTAACACTATCAGTATGTTTCCTCACTGTGTTCCTTATCCATCGCCAGCGTCTTATTCTCATCTCTACTTCCGCCAACACGTTACTGGTTCGTGTCATCAGTTCCACACTGGTGATCTTGTTGCGTCATGTCAATCCTATTGATCTACGCAAACATCTATGAAAATGTCACTTAATTGTTGTTGTTCTCAGTGTTTCAGAACCATACAATAAGACTGACTTGACATGTGAGTTGAAGATTCTGGTGTTTGTGTTAGACTTGATGTCTTTTGATTTCGTATAGTTCACGATTCAATTAAAACTACTATTTTATTGTATTGCTATTGTGATATTATGTCTGCCCCCCCCCCACCCCCCCCACCCCCCCACAACTCTGTCTATATTGCTGCCAAGATATGTGTACACATCGATATCTTGTGTGGGTGTTTCAGATGACAAAAATAATGGTGCTTACATTTTCGTCGCTTTCTGAAATGCTAAAGTTGTTGCTTTCTGAAATATACCTTGCTAAAGTTATCGCTTTCTGATATACTAGCAACAACCCGCCAAAATTGGCAGGTTTTTAATTATAGTGTGTTGTTTCTGTTACATGTATTACATTGCTGCTTTTTCAATAGTCTCGCTTGCTCGCTGTGAATCGCGCGATCGTCTCTTCCTTTTAGCCATCTTATCATTTTGATCCATAATAATAAGTCTGCAATACTTTATATATTAAAATTAAAATTTTGTCTTGAAGAAACAATTAAAAAACTTACATTTTAAGGTTATTTTTAAGAAAAATGACGAGTTAAATCCGTTTCCCGAATGAAACTGGACAGAAGAGTATCTTGATTGTCTGTTGATTTAATGCACCCCGTCACACTTTGCTATTTTCGCGAGAGTACATATAAGGGGAAACAATACAATTATTGTCCAACTTTCAACCACAGTTGCACCCCCTTAGCTGTACTCGAAAGTTAATGCACTCTCTCGAAAATAGAAAAAAGTGCGCAAATGATGGTGTGCAAAGTCCGACCGACCGACCGACCGAAGTACCTTACGCCGGGAATTATGGTATTGGATACTCTGCTAAAGTTATCGCTTTCTGAAATACACTCTGCTAAAGGTATCGTAGAAATAATAACAGAAAGAAGTAAAAGTATAGAGATGATAACTTGATTTGATTACCTGTGTCTTGTGTTGATTTTAGATACGGCTTATTCACTTCCAGCTGAATACATTCCATGATGTCATCAAGAAGATTGGATGATGACGCTACCGAAAATGATTCCGTGTTGTCTTTGGTAAATGGAGACAAGGTGCTCTCTGTTCTGACTGGTACTTCACTTCTACCACAAGTAGGAATTCTGGGACTGAGGGCGTGGTTCTGAATAAACTCCTCGTAACTAGGTGGCTCTTTATACGGGGCACCAAAATTGTCATTTTGATGTGATTGGCTTTCGTCATCGTTTCCGGCTTTGTTGAATGAATGATGGAGATCTGACGTTGCTGTAGGAGGGTATCGTTGGTTGTTTACAAGGAAGGGAAAACGTACATTGTCATTGTTACTTTGGGGAATCCGTGGGTACGAAAAGGGAGATCCTGAAACTCCGGACTCATCAGCTATTTGTCGATTTTGGCTAAAATTGTCCAAAAGTAGTTGACGCTGTGCATTGTACCTGTCCTGTGAAATATTTGCCTGGTTCAGCTCTTTGTTACAGTTAAGTGTGAAATTAGGTAGCTCGTCTTCTGGCGTAATGCTGTCAAAGCTGGACTGCTGGCTGTCCAGGCTGTTATTCTTAAGACGCCTCAAGTCGGTCTCGAACAACACCGGGGAACGATCGCTGTTAAAGAAGTTATACGGACTCTCGCTTCCACTTAAAGACTGGGGGCTGAAACTATCAAACTGGCCCAGAGAGTTTTGTCTGTTGTCAAGCGGGAATCCTTGCTGGCGAGCAAACGCCGGTGGTCCTATGAAGCTGGTAGGATCAAAATAGGATTGGCGTGCGGGCACATTCAAGGAAGTAGGTCGCGCTGGACGAAGTCCATTTTGATTTGGGAGGGAAGCTGCTGACATACGATGCTGGTTATCTACATTAAGTTGTTGATTTATTGTTCTTCTATTGGTAAAAGGGGATACGGGAAAAGTTTTCGTCATTTGTAATCGGTTGTATTGGCAAGAATCAGTCTGGTGCGGTTCTTTGCCGTTGTTGGAAAAGGAAACGTGCTCAGTGGGGCTTAAGTCGAAGCTCTGGTCAGAACTGCGCATTTCGAATGACTCCCCGCCCAGGTAAGGCACAGTTTGGTCCAATTCCAG